>VDFB02082492.1:0-44176 GCA_007258455.2 Sequoia sempervirens
TAATGGGGCAGTTATCAAATTTGAAGAAACCTAAAGTTGAATCTTTGTGAAGCCAAGTTTATTTGTTTAAACCCTTGTTCAAAAGGTCTTAGCTACTATCTCAAAGCTCATGGCTTGCATTAGGAAATGAATATTGTTAATGTTGGTGATAGTAAGCTTGATGATGGTAAGTTTTGGAGTTTTTTGAGTTCACATGTGAATTATAATGTGGAAAAGGAGGCAGACTGACAAGAAGCTACTACTACATGGTGTGACAGTCCTTGTGAAGATTGAGGTGAAAGAGGAAAGCCTATGGGTATGCTAGCCTTCTGAAGACAATACCTTTTGGATCATGGAGGATCATATTGCTTGTGTTGGTAATGGTTTTGAAACACTTCATATTGTCAATGATGTTACCAATATGTTTTAGTTAGAGACTGTTAGTTTTGACAGTGCTGTGAGTATGGAAGCAGGGTATATCATTTTCTAGTTATGGGTGAAGTAGAGAGTGATGTCTATGATGGGATTGTGATGCTCAACATGGCAGAATTTGTAAACAAGAACAATGCACAATCATGAAGGGCAGAGTTGTCAACAGTGTGACAGTGGTTATGTTAGCTTAGCAATAGATCAAAAGGAGGAATGATACTCAATGCATTGACTAAGCAATCAACAAGGGGATAACTCATGATGGACAGTCAAAAATGTGAGAGCAAAATGACAGTTATGAAAATTTCTCACCTTCAACACATGTCCTAAAAGCATGGGATAAGAAATTCGCAGCAGTTGAGAGTTTAAATGAGCAGTTGTAACTCTTTTTCATGCATTTATTGATAGTTGCAGGCATCTAGGATGTGGTTTTGACCTTGTTTTGGAGCATTTACAAGCATCTATGAGTTATTTGAGGTACCTTAATGGTAGATAAGGTAAAGGCATGACTTTTTCAGCATTCAAATGCCTTTTTGGAGCTTGTTAAGGGGCTGCAAAGTAGGCTTTATTGTTTTGGACGAGCAAGGGAGCTTGAGCCAGCCAACTCAAGTGAAGACTTATCCTTCTCTCTTTCACACATACTCCTATTACCTTGTAAGTTGTTGAAAAACATATAAGCAAGCTTTAGAAGTGTTTTTCAGTTAGTTCTTTTCTCTCTAGTCCTAGTATTGTAACTTTTTGGAGTTCTTTCTAGCTGGAGCAGCAATGAAACTCCACTTTCAGATTTGTACACAGCTATGTAACACTTCTTTTGATCAATAAAAGACAAGTAATTTGCCTTCTCCAATCTGTTTTTTGTGTGCATGTATGAATGATAGATGTATTTTCTGTGATTTGATATGAATCCTCAATCTATGTCTCATTCTTTGAGCACCTTCTTGCAGAAATATGCATGCCTTATGCAGGTCATAGGTTATGATAGTAGTTTTGGAAACTTCTAATTGTGAAGATAATTGTTTTTTTCCTTTTAGAATTGAAAAAGTGCCTCATCTTTCCTACGAAATACTTATGTGTAAGCATGTAGAAACTCGAGTTGTGCTGAAGCAACTTGTTCATTTTGGTCATATTGTAAGTTACAAAACAATAGTATAGGTTTGAAAGAATCATTTGGTGCATCACATTTTAGAGTTTAGGTTTCATTTTCATGTTATCCTTCTCTCTTTTCTCAGCAAGCATCAGTAGTTTACTTAGCTTAGGTGGTACCAAGGGAACCGGCCCTCTCTGGAGGTTCTTTTTCGTTTAGGTGACCCACAACCTGGAAAAGTCCCCATGTAACCAATAAGCTAAGTTCTGCAACTTAGCAAGGGCGCAATATTGATTGATAACAGTAACAAGCTTTCAATCCAATCAAAATTGCTTGAGTTAGATGAAGAAGGGAAGTTTATTTTGAAACTTGAGGCAGTCATAGAGAAACAAGTGTAGCAATTGTGAAACCAAGTCATTTCTAAATTTCTAATTAAGTGGAACAATCTGTCAACTGAAAGTGCAACATGGAAAAATGAGCAATTCATATAGAAGCATCCAGATTTGCTAAGCGTTGAGAACAATGCTTTTTTGAAGGGGATGCGCATGTGTTATGCCCCTAATATTCATGTTTCTAAATGTAATAAGGTTAAGCACTTGTGCCATCTTAACTTTAATATTTTCATTTATTACCTGTAATTAGTTCCTTAGGCCAACCTAATTAGGACAAAGGGGTGTGTTCCTACCTAATCATGTCTATAAACAAGGAAGAGAAAGTCTCTTCCAAACCATCATAAGTTGAAGTTAAATTAATATTCTCAAATTATGATTTTTGGAGATCACCCCCTTGAAGTGGTCTCATATTTTATTTATTCACATATTTATTTCCAAGAAATATCCTAATAGAGTAACATAGTAAGAGAAAAAAAATGGATATTGCATCAAATTCAGTTTAGAAAATTCTCTATAGATCTGCTATCCTCCAGAAGAATTAATGGCAATGCAATAGTTGATGTCCTTGTGGGATTCTCCACACACCACACAAGTAAATAAGAATGATGAGTTTCTCACAAAATCTCCATTATAAGAGATTTGGTAGGAACCCTCTACTTAGTAGATCCCACAATGGGTAGCACCATATGACGTTCACCTATTTATTTTGGAATGACTCACTTTATCCCTCTACTAACACCTTCAATCAAGGAACACTCATCTTAGTGTTCTAATTTATCCCAACTAAGGGTAGAGGTAAACAACTTAATGTCCAATGATTCTTGACATATCCCTCTGCACAAGCAATATTGGTCATCTAAGTTTCTAGACTTATAGATCAATTCACTCAACACTAAAATTTTGAAGGATTGACAACATAAGTGATGGTGGCCACAAAGAAAAATTTGATTGTACAACTTGGAAATCAAGCTTATGGATTAGAGCCTTTGGCCATTTTGATATAGTGATGGAAACAACTCAATAACAATGGTTAGTTTAGAAATGTAAAATATGAGTTTCAGGTCTAAACAATCAAGAAACTGGAAATAAAAAATAGTATCCAACCAAACATACTCAAGAAGCTTATCCACCTAATTAAACTAGATTATCAAATTTGTGCATTCAAACAAATAATTCACTTTTTATGGAATATACTTTCCAGTCTCATTGACCAAAAACGGTCATTTGTGGACATAGATAAATTTTATTTCTTTCTTTCTTTCTCAAGAACACTAAGTATTCCTCAACAAAGACAACATTAACTCCAAGTAACAGAGATATGACCTATATCACAATGATCCTAGAGGATCAATGGCTGAAAAGTTGATTCAAGGCTCACCCTGCAACTATAAATGCTAATGCTAGTGTAAACAAGTTGAGAATGACCAACCTTGGGCCAAAGGTAGGTAGAGAAGCAAAGAGAAAAGGTGAAAGCAAGGCAGCTACAAAGAGGCGGAAATAGAAAGAGCTTCAAGCAAGGATACATAAAATACTGTGCGGTAGAGGAAAACTATCTTAAAAATGAGGCAGCTAAGGGTGAACCAACATAAAGAAGACTCCCATTGTAGAGGTAGGTGATAAGTCCCCCTACACTTTCATTTGGGATGTGAGCATTGAGGTTCCAAACCTCCCAAAATGACCACAAACCTTGCATGTTTATAGACAAACCCTTCTAACTCAATACATTTAATTCCTTTATTTGAGTTGACCCCTAACACCTAAATGGTTCCATAGGTTAATTCAAAATCAAAAAGCTAGGAAAACCTACTGCTTGTGTGGATTTTGGCTAGATGATAGGTCCCCTACTGATGGGTTCAATGGTAAATTCACTTGTAACAGCCTTGTTGCCTGGGTTGCAAGTGGTGGTTCCTCCTCAATGAGGCAAGTGTGTGAAAGAGGATAAGGCACAAGCCAAAGTTGAAGACCAGGTCAGTTGGGTGACAGTAACTCAAACAGAATGGATTATTTTTTTTGGTGTGTTAATATATGTCCATTTAGTCTTGGACCCTCTTCTCTCAAAATTCAAAAAAAAATCTTCAGTGAAGAGCAAAATATTGAAATATATTTTTGCCTTTGCCCATTGAATATCAAATTTGTGATCATAACTGTATTTGTGTTTTCAAATGCTACATAGACATAGTCAGAGAAACAAATGATACTAGAATACCACTGAATAGGAAATACTCAAATACCACTGAATAGGAATGTCACAACGAATAGTATGAGTAAAACAATGTTTGCATGTTGAAATTGGATAATGCATAAAGAAAAAAATCTCTGAAGCCTTTTAACAATCATAACCAACTTTTTTAAAACAAGAAATGATTGTATACATGCATATTTTCCATGTGTTGTCCCTTGATGTTTCTAAACAGTTATGGAGCAAATACATTATAAAGGACCATTAAAATACCTACTATAATAGATGTAATTATGTTTGAATCATTACATGATACTACATTTTGTACAAACATTCCCTGAAGAATGGATCCAACTAACCATTCTATTTCTTGAATCCATGGAATGAATATGAGCTCAGCCACAGGCCCCTTGCGCCAACAAACATCAAAATCCAGTTGGTGGAATAAGGCATAATAGTATAAAGTTCCTAAAGATATTACAGTTGTCAAAAATAAAAGAAACCTGTCCCTGATTGTAATGCACACTGAAAGGCAATGACACAAGAGATGTAAACTATCATCTGCAACCCTTCCCTCAAGTGTGTTGGTAACTTCAAACATCTTTTTGACATACCTGAAAGATTTTCTGGAGAAGCAAATAAAGTAACCAAAAGGAATGGTTCCAAGAACTCGGTATAAAGTTGAGCTAAGATGCCTCCCTCGCGAAAAATTTGTCTTGCAATCATCAAGTCATATGACATGTAAGCTTTCTCATACTAGATACCATATTAGGAATTCTTCAATCATCAACATGACATTCAACAATGTAAATGATTTTAATATCAACTCTTTTATGCATCTTATTAGATAATGTGATATAAGATAATAACTTCCTGAACAAACTTTGAAAACTTGGCAATTGATCTTTGGAATAAAAGATTTAAAAAACATTAAAAACATCTAAAAGCCAAATAAAAATCATATTATATTTTCCAACATCTGCACAATGCAAAATAACTAAAACAGCTTACCACATCATATTCTACGAGTGCTTTGACTAGAGGCAAAGCTCATAGACGGTCCAACAATGGAAGAGACCTGGTTAACAATCAAAATCATATGAGGCAATGGCATACACTCTATTTAAACAAAAGAAGACACTCTATTTATAGTTAAAGCAAAGTAAGTGAAGAGTAAAAGCAAATTTAGCATCAACATTTACATTCAAGTACTACAAAAAGAAAGCATTGATAGCTTAGCATCTATGTTACAAGAATTCCTAAGCATACTCCCATTTTGATACCATAATATTTTGGCTAATTTTCCTGGTCCTAATCCTCTTAGGGCCAGTTTGGGAAACAACCAAAATGTTAAGCTATCACCAAAATATCACATGCATTTTCAGGTAGTTATGAAACTAACTAGCAATTTTGGGGATCCACATAGATTAAGCTTCAAACAAAAACTCACCAAGAAAAGAATAAACTTATCCTAACTAATCTAGCACTAACCTACAACCTCAACCTAGCCTACAACTCTCTAATGCCTAAAACCATAGTGACATCACACTTGAAAAACCCACAATTAATCACAACCCACGATTTTATATATACGTATGACTCATTTTACACTTAGAAAAAAAAAGCACAGAGCAAAGGCAAACTGAACATTTTTTGTATAGGGTTAGGGTATTGTAAAATTTATTTGTTTTACTTCGAATAGATTTCTTTTAGAAGTAAAATTTTAAACCACAATGAGTTTTTAAATTTATCCCTTAATGAGGGTTTAGGTAAGAAAAACATAGGAATATGCCTAAAATAGTAAGTCATCATAGAACGACATTGTCTTAGGGCCAGCAGTATGCATTTTACAAACTCTCTTAGGTGAAACTAATAGTACAAAAAAACATCTAGACAGGGCCAAATAGTTAAACAAAGTATTTGTAGAATTTGAAAGTGCAATAATGTCCTGAATCCAGATATTGTACCTGAAATATGGTGATGTGTAAACAAGAGATCCTATAGGTGTTGGAAGTCAAGGCAGATCATTAAATACTAGGGCTTTGACTTGAATCCCAGAAGCATTGTAGAAAGAACTTCTTGTCCAATTGGTGAATGGCCAAGACTGCAACACAGAAAGTTATAAGTATTGAAACTTAAAATTACTTTTTTATCAAAAGACGCATGGGATGAAACAGATTTTAGGTATTTTATTCCTCATTTTTTATTGTCCTAAAGCATCCTGGATCTGAGATAAATTTTAGAGAATTTGAAATGCACAACAATAATGAACCCCAAATACTTACAATTCCAAGATCTTTAATTAGACAAAATATATTGCGATACTGCCACCTACAATAAGTGTTGGGAAAACAGATACTTATGATGCAAGGATTTCGATCATAGGAATAATAACATTTTAGACAAATATTTTAATATTTAGATAAAGCTTTGACATACATAACCAAATAATTTAAGCACTAACGAAGTAAAAAGTCAGCTATAAACTTAACACAAAAATCAAACTCTGGATGTTGTGGCATTGTCAAGTTGATCCTTGTGATGAACCAAACCATTCACAGAAATTAAGAAAGAACTATTGTGGCAAGTAATTGCTCCACATATAGAATTAATATAATGTGATTAGCAAAGTATTTGAGGTAGGCGAAATACATTGAACAACTTTTCCGTGTAGCTTGAGCTAGACATTCTCTTAATACTTATCAACAGCTCCAAAGTGGAAGGAAAAAAAGACAAATCAATGTTCATAAATGAGTGCAAGTCAACCTTAAGAATGAACCTCAAATTATACTAACAATCTAACAATGAAGAATTTTAAACTAAGCTGACCTGATGAAAATCACCACAAGATGATCTCAATGGAAACATATGGTCAGAAATTATGTTCACAACATAAGGATTTGACAAATAGGAACAACACAATTTCCCCTCCTATGCATTATAAATTCTAAAACAATTGTTGATTATAGTCCAAATAATATACCTTCCATCATGTTTGGAATATGAACTGTCTATGCATTTAATTGCACTACATTCTAATGGTGTAATGGGGCACCTTGCAAACAAAGTTTTTCAGAAATGTAATGTTTTATCACTATACATGCATATTATTACAACAAAAAAAATTCTTCCCTTTTTACATAAAAGCAAAGAAAATTGTTGCATACCTTCATAAGCATGTTATTATTGTACCTTCCAAAAAGGGATAAGGAAAATGATTGTCATCAAACCTCTTATAGTGGTCAACTGCCATGGCCATCTTTTTTTACTTTTTAGAAGACATACGCACACTTAGATATATGTGTGAGTGTGTGTGGATGTGTCCTAATTTCTTAAATTCTAAAAATTTAAACAAGCATTCACATGGGGCTACAACAACAAAAATATAAGCTTTCTCTTAAGATCTTCCTTGTAGGAAGTACTATCAAGTTATCCCAATCTAACAAATTCAATTTTTTTCTTGAACAATATTAAACATAAAGTATAATCAATTTGGTTGTTTTCTAGTGCTTGAGACAAGTTGTCTCCATTAAAAAGACACAGGCTCAACCCATGGTAGAAGTAGAGCCCTTGCAAGTGGATGATACTCACATGCATCCATGCATTCATACATGCATCCATACATGCACCATACATACATGCATGCATCCATGCATCCATACATGCATGCATGCATACATAAATGCATACATACCTACATACATGCATAATACATGCACAAAGAACCACATAGAAAGAAGCATGATGATATCTTTGAGCAATTCTAGATAAAAGTTATAACAGAAGAAAAGATTGACTAGCTTAAACAAATTGGAGTAAAAGAAGAAATGATAGAACCTATCTCTACTCGGATAGAAGTAGTACTAATTGATGAAGAAGAATTTATTATTGGTCAACAATCATAGAGCAAAGATATCTTTGAAGAAGAAAGTCAATCAAAAGAATCCCTAACAAAAGATGATGAAAATTTGGAAACTCCTAACACAAACACAATCATTGCAAATATACAATCAGACGAATCCCTTGATATAAATAGGGAAGATGTTGTAGATTAAGTCCTTGTCCCAGGACACTTATGATAAACAAATGATAATGGTTGTTTGCTAAATATTGATAAAAAAAAATATTCATATGATGCAATCATGACATGGTGTGATAATATGCAAAAAAAAATTGACACTGATGCAAGATGGTCAAATGGAAAGCTCATCCACTATGCAATTAGATAATTTTAAGGAAAAATTGAAGAATGGTGGGAAAGGATACAAGAATATGATCATAAAAACCCAAATAATAACCTAAATTATGATGATTTGGGAAAGACATGAAATTGCAAAATTGGGACTGAATCAGTTAAGGTTTAGATATGCTTGCTCAATTCTGTCTTGATAGAAAACATAAGGCTAAAAAGATATTAGAGGAATCTTGTATACAATGAAATCATGCAATTTAGATAAGTTCAATGAGTATGGTCTTGTCTATGAAAAATATTCCTATAGATTTAGTGATTGGGACCAACCTAGACTCAAGAAATTTCTTAACATTTTTTCCATGAAAGCTAGGAGAATGGGTTGAATTGCATGTAAAAAAGAGTGAAGGTAAAGAGATTAATAATTATACTTTTTCACAACTGAAAGAATTTGTTCATTAGAAACTTAAAAAGCAATGCTTATTGAATGTCTTCAAAAGTAAGATGAAAAAGTATAATAGATCTTGCAATTTAAAAGCTTTTTGTAAAACAACACCTTCATCTTTTAATTGGGGATGTTCTAAAGACAGAAAAGCTATCTCCAAATGGTGCCCTACTTGCTGAAAAAATATTTCAAACAATATGCTTATAGATTGTCTTCCCCACTATAGCCAAAGGCACCACAAATTCAATGCCATAACCATTTCTAAAAAGAAGTTTGTTGAGCCTACTCCAAACCCTTGCTATATTCTCCTCAAACATTCTACCCCCCCTCAAAGTTCCTTCACATGTGAAATGCTATATTCGCAAAGGTCCTTATTATGCTAGAGACTGCCCAGGCAAGAACAAAAATTTTCCTACAAAAGAATTCTTAGTCTCCTCAAGCAGAAGCATGGTGGGATGCCCTACCCATAGAACAAACCTTGCAAGAAATACAAGATCAATAATTTGAGAAAGAATGTTAAAGCAGAAGAAAAAGGAGTCATCAAAGGATGAAGAAGAAGATGAAGATATCATCAAAACTACTCTCAAAGAAAAACTCAAATCTATCGAGTCAAAGCCTATGCTGGTAGAATACAGAGATGTCTGCAGACACGCAATGTCCAAGGAAGAAATGAAAGCAGCAGGAAAAAGATAGCAAGAAGAGCTATCAAATCTCAAGAGATAGAAAGAGAAAGCTCAAGCAATGTAAAAAAAGGTGATTTATCTAAAAGGATTGACAATGGATACAAAGAACCTGATTAGAAAAAACAAAAGACACGAGCTCAAAAAGAGTCAATAGAAGAAGACATTGAAGAAATTCAGAAGGGGAAGAAGGTTCAGTTGAACCATAAGATTTGAAGAGGATAAAATGAAGTTGAAGAAAAAAAAAAAAAAAAGCACTTTTGATCCATTAATGGCTAGTTTAGATCACATTACAAAGGATTTTGTAGATATAAAAAGATTACCCTTAGATTAGAAAGGAATTAAAATGATAGGCAAAAGAATGTTTTCCCTTGAAAATATTTGCCTGGAGGCAGATTGGCCTACAACACCACTAAGTTAGTATCAAGCACATACTTTGTAAATAATTGTACATGCATTAGGATTGATTTTTATTTTCCTAAGTATAAAACCTAAAGCTTAGATGTCTTTATAGATACATGATCTTCTAGATCTTTTGCAAAAACTAAAGCTATACCTCTCGAGTACTAGAAAGAAGCAGAGTTAACCCCCATAAGAAACTCTATTAGAAGAGAAGCTCTCAAATTAGGAACATATACTAAAAATGTGCAAATTCTCATAGGAGTAATTTTTGGTTGCAGATTTTAATGAGTTCAACTCCATGGATTTTGATACCCTACTAGGAAATATTTTTCTATTAAAATACCAGCCTTTTATGCAAATGAGGACATACATTTCCCTTTACCAATCTAACCAACAAATTAAGATCCCTTCATTACAACTTGTTGAACATAAGATAAAGCAAATCATTGAAATTGGATGAAAGAGATACAAATTCACCACAACAACCTTGCACATGATAAAGATTAGAGAAAATGTCAATGGCAAAGAGCTAATCAATGTAAAAAACAAGAAAGATTTTGCTAGATTAGGGAAAGGTTTAAGGATGTAGCATGAAACTGTTGCAATTCTAGACAGCAGCATAGGAAGAGTGTGAAATTAATATCAAGTCAGAATGCAAAGGTAAAATTCCATGTGAACCTACTTGCTTGTTAAAAGCTTTAGAAGTTGTTGAAATCAATTTTACAAACTCACCAAGACTTGCATAGACTCAGTGAGTCCCGAGGCAAGCATGTTGAAACAAGGCTTGAGGACTCGTGACCTAAGTACTAGATGAATCTAGTTAGATTTGCTAGACTCCATGAGTCCCCATAGGCAGACTCAACCAAGTTTATGAAAATGAGGGAAAAAAAGCATAAAAAATTGGACATGCTTAAATGTAAAAGCATGAAAGTCAAGCATTTTTTAAAGGGTTTGGAGGACTTTGGAGGATGGTTAAAAGTGATAAAATTATGAAAAATGGCATGCACCATGACAATTTGTGTTGCCCCCAAACCTCCATAGGGGGCATTGCCCCTTGACCCCACTAGGGGCACTACTCCCAAATCCCTCCTCTAGTTTAAAAATACAAAGAAATGAAAAAAATTTGGGCCATATTGGATTGAAGAGCAGCATTTTTTATTTTTTTTTTACCTTTTCACAATTAAATTCCTAGTAATTAAATTACACTTATACTTTTAGTTTGCTAAGTCAAACCCTGTCCTAAGTAATACTCCTAAGGCTATAGCAGCATTTGCAAACTCATTTGAGATACAAGTGCATGACTCCACATAGAGCTAGTAATGTTGAGCTAAGGGATACAAGCTCCTTTCTGCCATAGCTCATGACTCCGTATTGTGATTTTTTGTAATGTCCCCTTCTTGAGCCTAGCCAACTTTGTCGACTATTAGCCTATTCCACAGGTTCCCATAGGCTAATTGGGTTGTTAAGGGAGCTCCACAGTTCTTGGAGTGGTGTAGTTTGGCATAATTCTAGTTTTATTTGTGGCATTGAGCTCAGTTGTCAATATGATTATGATGACACTTTCAAATGCATTCTAAGACATATGGTTCATGCTCCCCATTTCTTGGAGCCCATTGCTATTTTTAGAAAATCTCAATTTGGGCACCAATTTCATCTCTTCGTTACAATTACACCTTTGGCACATTCAATTTCAATATCTGATGCTCCAACAGGACTTTCCGCAAGTCGGGTGGATGATTTTAAATAAATGCTTAAGTTGTAATATTTTCTGTAAAGTTATACTTAAGTGTTTATTTAAATATCAAAAAGTGACTCACTTTATGAGTATAAGCGGCCAAGGGGAAATATTTTAAAAGTGAATAATTTATCCCAATTATGGATTAAAAAAGGTTACCTAAGGGATTTAATAAAAAATATTATTTTATTTCCCAAAGAGGTGCGTTGGGTTAAATGAAGTAACTTTTTGGAGCTCATTTGCATTATGCAAGTATTTTATTATTGTTGCTATGTTGTTGGATTTCCTCCAAGAACTTCGTGATGATGAAAACCCTTACAAAGAATATCATCCACAATGGTGAAAGATCTTCCCTGGTTGATGGTTGATAGATTCATCCCGAGTCTTTGCGGGTATGATTGCAAATTATGAAATTTGTGAAGTCTTGTTCCAAGACAATTTTGAAGTTTGAAAGCTATGAAGAAACTCTAGGAAAGGTATGTCGGTGCCATATGAAGAAGAATGAATATATCTGTTGGGCGTTGAACCTTCATGGAATTTGGGCCACTAATACTTTATATGTTGGACGCTACCTTGAAATGGAAGCATGATGATCATAGCATATTAGAGATGATGGGTTTCCTTAACTGGTTGAATTCTTTTGTGGTCTAAGATTATTCTTTCTAAGGCATAGAGTACTCCTAACCAAATCGTCATCCTTTTGGCTGCAAATCATAACATTTGGGAGGCGTGAAGGTGATTGTCATTGCTGAGGGTGGACATGACTGCTATAATGAGGCATGGAATCCTTTTCTAGTTGATTCCATACTATATTGTCAAACATGGAACCTTTCCCGAAACTGGAACTGTATCAGCACCGCTGGAAGGTCAATTCTCTGGTTCCATTGATCCTACTAAGGGTTTTAAGTTGTGTACAGACCAAATAGGGGGACATGGACTATTTTGGGAGTTATAGTAACAACATCAAAGCAAGGTGTTGGAACTGGGAATTGCCATGAAGCTAGCCGCCATTAATATCAAGATTGCTACAGATAGATTGGACTGAAGGTCAGAATACAGAATTATCCCCTTTCATTTTCACTATCAACTGAAGTTTCCATGCTGCTATTAATAAATATTCTCCAGCCTATCCTTCATGTACTATCATTCTTCTTGGTGGTGAAACTCCCTTAGGCCTATTAGTCCTAGAGCAATTATAGAGGTCAGAAATAATTTTGCATCTTATTTCTCTGTGTAACTGAGTTATTGCAGCTTATATGTGAATTCATATTCAATGAGCAGTCATATGTTTGATGTAATGTTCTGCAGAAATGTTATGCCATTAAGTTCTAAATGATTGAAAATTTTAATTAACACATTAAAACAAGCCACTAACACATAAACAAACTCAGAAATACAACACAGTCAATTATTGCAAAGTGTTTGACAAAATGTCAATACACTAAATCAGAAAAAAATTGAAGGGAAAATAAACCAGGGATCTTATATTTTTGTTTTCGATGCCATGGATAGCATAATCCATGAGTTATGTACACCTTAAACACTGGATAATATTTATAAATCTAAAAAATGTTGTTTACTTCAGCTAAAATTCACTTTTATACTCATGTGATCAATGTGTACTTGTGTATGTGATCAAAGTAGCTTCTATTTAATTAGTTTATTGTGTCTTTAAATTTCATTTATTGAAGGGCGCATGATACAAGTTTAAATACTTAAAAATCTCTATATTTCATGGTTTTTTCAATTTACCAAGTCTAGGCGACGAGTTTGAGTCCAGGTCAAAAATTAGCTTGCCAAGTCTACACCAAGTTCGAGTCTTGTAACTATGGTTGAAATGGATTAGCATTTAAGAGAACTATTGTATGGAGGATTTGTAAGGCCTACTAAAAAGTAGATTTTCATTTCCCAACTTTTTAATTAATAATAAAGTAGAGCAGGCAGAGGAAATAAAAGATTTGTTATTAATTATAAGCCATTGAATTACATCATCCATCCATTCAATTCCGCATCGCAATGCTAGATATTCATATATTCTAAGTTTGACTGCAAATCTGTTTTTTGGCAAATAAAGATAAAAGAGAAAGAGATGTACAAAATAGCTTTTTCTGTACCACAAGGTCTCTATGAGTGGAACGTCATGCATATTATATTAGTTTGAGTACAACCCCAGCCTACTTTCAAAGAAGGATGGGCAACACCTTAAAAACATTTAAAGGAATTTTGTGATGTATATATTGATGATATATTAATATTCTCTAACTCTATTCAAGATCAATTACAGCACCTTGAGCAGCCTTTAGCAACCATCATAGAAAATGGAATTTGTCTGTCAAAAAAAAAGATGGTAGGTCTACATCTTGACAAGGGCAAGGTAAGGCTCCAACAGCACATTTCAACAAGGATTCATGAATTCCCAGATATTCTTAAAATTAAAAAAGAATTACAAAGATTTCCTTGATATGTCACCATTCTTTGAAGATCTGGCCAGAGCAAGAAAACACTTGTAGAGACACTTAAAGAAAAATTGCCGAACCTAGGATGAAAAGTCAACATAGGCAATAAAGAACATTCAGCACAAATGTTCTCAGCTCCCAACATTGCAAATGCCACAAGAAGGTATTCCTCTAATTCTCAGTACTGATGCTTCGAACGATACATGGTCTGCAGTATTAAGCTAAGAATATTCAAGTGGGAAAAGTGAAATATATGGCTATAAATCGGGCATCTTTTCACAAAGTGAAAAAGAATTATCACATATATGAAAAAGAAATTCTTACCACTTAAAAAGGAAGTGAAAAATTCAAAATATTTGTTGAGCCTGAACATTTTGCAATCAGAACAGACAACCAAGCAATGAGGAATTAATTGAAGCAAAAACCAGATAAGAATTTAGCCCAAGGAAGAACTGCCAGATGGTATTTTAAGTTCTCAATTTATGACTTTGATATAAAATGGGTTAAAGGAGAAAATAATTACCTCGCAGATGCTTTAACCAGAGATTTCAAGACTGCAGCAGTTGTCACAATAGATCCCATAGATCCTCATTTGCCAATTGAGATTTTAGATATTTTGCTAAACAGTTGACATGCTCACAAGTAGCTCAAAATGCTCAAAGATCTGGTAAGCGATAGATGAGATTGCAATATAGAAAAGAATGATTTCTATATTATGGATGCTCTGGACTTGCTAGAAGCACAAATCAATTTTCATCTTAGGAATTCTTTCTCATTTGATATTTTGGTCAGACAATTACTATAAGATTGGTGATTGCCCGAATATAGGACAAAGATTATTATTCTCCATTCAACTGGATAAGTGAATAGTGTTTACATTTGAAAATCATGCAGATGCGTGTGGAGCTGTTTCAGATCAAGAAATGACTGATTTCTTTAATTCTAGTAAGCCAGGATTTTCTTTGAAGATTGTTAATGACTGATTATCTTTTAGATCCAAAATATTACAATCTGCCAGAATAGAATTCTACCCAGTTAATAGGATTGGGAGGCACGAGTCATGATCAAAGATTTCCGTGTCATCATTAGACATGCAAAAACTACACGAGGATTTGAGTGGGACCAAATTTGGCAAGAGCATTCCATCACAATTCAATTCGATATTCCTAAACTGTAATAGTTATGAGAGAATTTTCCAATTGCAAATCACTCTGTAGCCCATCTCCATTTCAGAATGTATATATGCTTCAGAATTACTCTATACATCATACCCAATTCGATTTAATGTTTCTGAAGAATAATTAAGATGGCTGTGTAACCTACCAGAATCCTTTGATGCCAGCCTCAACTGACTTTCCTTGAGCAGACATAAAGCCTGTGCTGAGACCTCCAGGAGAAAGTGTGTGCAGCGCCAAATCCAGCCCATCCGCCTCCCACAACTACAGCTCTCAATTTTTTGCCACTCTTTTCGCCACCATTTTCGCTTTGCACTGAAATCTAGTGCTTGCCTTTACCATCAATCCTCCACAAGCCATTCTATACCCACTTGCTAAATTTGGAGGACACTCATACGATGCAGATTAAGTCGTTCTGGTTGCCAATGACTTCATGGAGAGATTTGATTTGAAATCCTCGATTCAGTTTCTGTCCGTTGCTTTTTTAAATTCAAATTTATGTCCATTGGCTTTGTAGGGGAGAGGGACCCCGCGGCCAATAGATGTTAAAGAATTGATCGTGTGGACTCTAATTGTTGTAAGAGTTGTATTTAAAAAAATTATAATAAAATTTATTTTGTTGGTTGTTTTTTTATAATTTCTAGTAGAAGGTATTAATAGTTGTAGAAAGATTTTTAATCAATATTTGGTAGTAAAATGTTTATTAAAAAGAATATATTTGAAGATAATTTAAAGATATATTCAGTTTTGTAAAAATATTAATGATATAAATTCTATTAGTTTTATATTACATGTGTGAAATGATATTTGTCTACTTATAATATGGATGTGAACAATATTCATATTAATTGTGAGTAATACATATCCTCCTATTAATAGTTGCATAAATTTTATATAACAATATTTAACCCTTCCAAAGTAGTATTATAAGTTAACTATCCCATCAAAAAAGATATTGTACTAGATATCAATCAATCATGCTATAACAATTTGTAGTATCCATTATATAAGCTTATACTTTTAGAGAAGCAATATAGGGTACATGTTTTTGTAGAGAAGCTTATCCATTATATAAGCTTATATGTTTGGTGTTTTTATACAAAAGCTCATCCAATTTCTATATAGAAAAATATATATTTATATACCAATTATATTTTTATACATAACTTCATTTGTTTTATATATGTGTGTAAGTAAATAAATAAATGTGCATATATTATAATGTTGTCATATTGAAGCTCATCCATATATATAAAGCATTATATATTCACACACACACATACACAAGCATTATGTTTTAAATAAGCTCATCCTTATATACATAATGTTTTTATGTGTATACATGAAATGGTATTCAAGAATTAGATTTACACTTATAATCAATTTATACAAAACAATAAGATGAGCTTAATTATGTAATCAATTTTATTTTTTGGAAAGAGGTATTAAAGATCAATTTTTTAAAGGGACCAAACCCTTGTATAAACCAAGACAAAGCTTGTTGGCCCACCAAAAGATAACCCCTGGAGGTGCCAAGAGATAGGACCTCCAACACACATTGAGTCCCCACTCCAACCAAAACCATTTAGGTCCAACCAACCAAACTTACATAATCTCTAAACCCATCCTAGCCTCCCCTCTTTCAAGATAGGGCATCCATATCATATTTTGGAGGAACCTCCTCCTCTTTTGGACAATAGTCTACAAACTTGGAATGCATTCATCATTTGACCAAGAAGTCATCAAAAGAGAAGCAACCTCCACCACCATCCCAAGAACCGAAGTAGAACTCGGTCATGTAGGAGAAGACCAAGTATGACCATCTATAGCAAAAGTATGTCCATCAAAGTGAACCTCTAATAAAAAGTGGGATCAATCATCATTGGAAAATTGGATCATCCAAATATCATGAAATGGTATCAAGCAATCCTAACCTCAAAAGAGTAGGCACCATAATGTCAAGCCGCCCCTAATCACCTAACAATTTTGAAACATGCACAAGTGGCGGAAATTTTGAAAGAGGATTAGTAACCATAGAAGGATCATTGACAATAAGTTAAGGAGGAAGAGCATCCTTCTACCAAGATGTCATAGTGCTTGAATATTTTTTGGTGCAAAGAACCTTAGAATTCAAATGAGAAGCATCAAAACTTGGGTGATGGTGAAATGATAAACCATCATAATCTAGCAGTTGAATTTGTTGGCACCCCAAAATGTTGAGTGTCTTTTTGTGTTATTTTGCTCTATTAGACTAACCCATGGTTTTATGTCACCCATTGTTGATAACCCATCTAAGAAATATAATTTGGGTGGTTCTTTGTAAAATTTCTAGACACAGTTTGATAGAGCATGAAAAGTTAAGCCTAGTTGTCTTTTGAATTTTTATGAAATTCACTAAGGGCTAAAAGTTATGCTTTTGTAGTCTCTCTTTTAATCTAGCCCAAGTTTGGTTCAAATGGATTTCCCTACAAAATTTTGGTTTAGTTAGAAATCCCCATAAAGGGTAGAAAATTAGAAAATTAGCTAAGTACATAATTCTTGTGAGATCTCAATGTCCAAGAGAACTTCACATTTTGATATTCCAGTGGTTCACTTGCATTTCCCTTCTTTACGAGAAAAAGGTGCCCATTCAGCTTTGTGAGCATTTTCATGTGAACTATCCACTTCCAATTGCCAATGGACTTTCCACATTTCCACTTGTCAATGATTTCCCCAAAAGCATAGTTAATTCTAAAATTGACTAAGCTATTTTTTTATAGATGGATTGAGCCCATCATCCCACATCCCACCCATGGTGACATCATCTTCCCCTTGTGGATTTTTTTAAGTAAACTTCTCTTATCAGGTGCATTTATCTGTTTCACTTCTATTCCTTGGCATATTTCCTTTTGCAAACTTTTCTCATCCATCTAAACTTCCATTTCTAGTTCAGATGCCTTCACCCACAAACCTCTTCCAACCAATTTTCCTGCATTTGTACCTTGCTAATATCATCTCACCTTGCTTATGTCTTCATGACATCACCTCATCCAAAGCTTACCAATTCATTGATGACATCATACTAACACCAACTTTGTTGATGTCATTAACAAAACTTTCCATCCAAACTAGTTTAGTCTTACATGATTGGATTCACAACAAACACGTGGCTTCTATGAGTTTGTGGAGATTTTGGCTAAGGTTTATCATGTGGTTCAATTGCCTAACATTCTATAGACCTTCTTTCTATGGGTATATATTCCTTGGTCACCATTGTGTGGAGAAGCAGATAACATTTTAGCTAGAAGAGCATAGTAGAGAGAAGAACTTACACAACAAAACTAGAGGGTTCATAGTTTTTAGCTCTAGGTTAGCTATTTTTGCACTATAATGACCTAGGTTCATCCCAAAATTTATGATGACACTTGTAACCTTTGTAGATCAAATAATTAATGGAAGACTCAAACTTGATTGAGTGTCTCTATGTATTTAGTATCCATTTCTTGATTTTTTTATTAGTTAGCTCCAACCAAACAATTGTAAAATTCCCATAAATATTTTGCATGGTGTCTTCTCATAAAGATAAAGAAAGTGTATGGGTATGTTCATGGATTACTAAGTAGACTCATTTAATATTCTAGAACTATATGTGGTTTTTTGTATGTATGTGTAGAGCCCAGCTTGCTTGTGCATTTTGGAAAACCTATTCATTTTGTCAGATCCCCACATCCACCACTTCCACGATGGATGAATGTGGAAGAAAAGAAATAAATTTATAAATAAAAAGGGAATTTAAGAGAATAGGATGGACAAGATGATGGGGGGTATGGGCCTCCATAAAAGTTTGTGAAATGGTAGCCAATATAATAAGGCTAGTATGGGCACCACAGGAAGGTATGCGACTCCACAATCTTTTCCAAAATTCCTCCAACCTACACCATAATGAGAGATTTCAAACATGTTTTGTACTATCATCAAAGCACAAAGAGAAAACAATGGTGGAGGAAAATAATATATAGATGATTTGGAGGCTACGTAGTGGAGGAGGAAAAGGGACAAAAAAGAGAAGGGGATTCTTTTGGGAGAAGAAAAGAAAAACATGAGAAGAAGTGAATGGACAAGAGGGAGATAGCTCATTGAGAGGAGGTGAGACATCATGGAGAAAGAACAAAGGTGGAATGAGATCTATCTGAAGAAGCGTATTCCCATGTAACACCATGATAGTAAGATACACACATAATTGCTTTGTTGAAAAAGGTGATAGAACTTCTAGGAAAATGCAATTGGTAGGTGTAAAGCAAATGTCCCCAACCATTACCAACATTATTCATGTCTATGCAAAAATGGGATCTTGGGAACAAGGAATACGATGAGGGGAGACATGAAATGGTTTTGTTAAGAAGTTTTAGAAGCTTTCAAGCAAACACAAGTGGCAAGTGTAAAGCTAAACGACCAAGGAAAACCATGGAATCTCTCTCTTGGTCTTTGACATGTGATTTTATGATCAAGTATGGAGGTGAAACAATAAGTTATCGAGTTTTAATAGTCTCATTGTTGTTAAGATTTAGCTATTATAGAAGAAAATAAATATAAGAAGCTAAGGTTTTACAGTTTATATTAAAAGAAAATATATATTCAAAGATGTCCTTGCATTTTCCTTTCTTATTGGCCTTAGGCTTTCCTCATTGTTATTTCATATTTTGTCACCTCCTTGTAAAAAGAGAAAAAAATATGCCTAAATTCTCTTCGATTAATTTAAAATTGTGATTAATTTTCTTCATAATTTATATTGGGTGTTGTTTATTTAAGGGTAAGATAAATATTTTGATCATGGGAGATGTATGAATACTATATAGTCAAATTTTATATAAAATGATTAATATTTTGGTATCACTTGATAAGCCATATATGCTTAAATGAAATAGACAACAAACATAATTGTATGTTCTATTTAAATTAAGTTGACATGCAAAAACAAGTGGAACTACATATTGGAATTTTGAAGACTTTGTCATTGATTTGCTTATTGGCAACATGAGCATGAGTATGAGCATGAGATACACAATGCGCAAATACAATGTTGTCATTGATGTCAACATTGTGGCTTGGTATGAAGATTGATGTGTGGATCAATTGGTGAAGCATGAGTGTGCATGAAGATAATAATCCAATGCATAGATGCAAGAGGTTTTGATTTGGTGCAAACAGTTGAGTTGAAGAATTGGCTAAGTGTCATAAAAAAAAATTTAGTGTACAATGTCTCCGGTTTTTTGGTCCGCATTGGTCTGGCTTGAAGATTTTTTCTCTGTTGTTTAAGGAAATTTTGTTGGATGTCGGAGGAGTCTAAATCCAAAGTTTCATGCCTTTTGTCCCTCTATTGCAAAAGTTATGAGTAACAGAATATCGAGTTTGCCAGTGATAGTGTTTGCCAGTGCAAAGTATGTGTTTTGTTCAGTCTACACTTCACCATGGAACAATATCTAGTCTTGCGGATTTGTGGAGATGTTTACAAGTGTCAATAGCATCTAAGTTCCAAGTGGCGTGAAGTTTGGAGGTCCACATGTTGGTTTGAGGATGATTAGTAGGCTTGTTTTGATGTTAGGTCTCTAGTGGTGCTGACCTAATATGTTAAAGGGTATGTGAAGTTTAAATGAGTATTGATGCATTATGTGGGAGATATTATAGGTCCATACCGACCTATTTGGATGCATTATAAGTTTTTATTTTGGCATGAAGTATGTTTTGGGCTGACAAGTTATTATTTTGCATGATACATCTAATTAGGTTGACCTAATTGATGTTGCAAGAGTTTGCAGATGTAATGGGTATAAGTATAAGATCTCTTTGGTGTTGGAGGATTATGATAGTTAATATACAAGTGTTGATGTGAATTGTGTGAATGTAATGCAAACACAGAGCAAAGTAGAGTGTTAGAGCAGAATAGTATGAAGTGTGTAAACTCTATATATTGAGCTTCAATGGAACTATAATTCCTTCATATTATAGATGCAATTGTAGCAGCTCAAATCTTGGTAATGAGCCGCCCCTTTTCTTCTATCTTTCTTTCATTATGTGGGTAGTAAGTCCACCTGTAGTGAACATTTATGTAATATGTTGTAACCGGTTATAATATATTGTGAGCTAATCCTCACCGTGGTTTTTCCCTTTTTGGGTTTTCCACGTAAAAATCTTGTGTTCATGTGTTATGTGCTTTGATGGTTGCTTCCATGCTTGCTTTTCTTACTACAATTGAATATGTTATGTGGAATGAATGTTTAAATGATTAAGTGGTTTTAGAGAATACTAATTCACCCCTCTCTCAGTATTTTAGGTGTTCAACAATTGGTATCAAGGCTTGGTTCCTTGGAAGAATCTTAACCGCTTGAGGAAGGCCTTGGAAATTGAACACATGGTTGTTAGAATATATCTTACTCCTCCGGAAGAAATCCTATTGTTGGATTCATTAAAGAAGATTGCATGGTTGACATGAATGGAGAACTCAAAATAGCCCTTTAAGATCTGGAAAGGACTAAAAGTGAGAACATAGATATGAAGGAAAATGTCAAAGAAGCAGATGAATGCATCAGAAATTTGATAGAACAAATCAAGAAATTCAAAGGAATACATAAGGAGGTTAATGATCAGGTGACGCAGGCAAATGAAGCAATTACCATTTTGAAAGTGCAAGTTGAAAAAGGAAAAAGAGTTGAAGAATGCTTGAATGCTAAGATGGAAAACAAATTTGAAGAATGTTCAAAACTTGAAGAAGTTGTGACATTGAGATCAGATTTGGAGAAAGAAAGGAATCATGAATACAAATTCAAGATGAGCTCTACAATACTCGATGAAATGATTGCAAATCAAAAAGGATCTAAGGATAAAGGTGGTTTAGGGTTTGAAAAATGAGAGAGCTCAAAAGCATATCAGACGCCAAATACTGAACAAAAGAAGACTAAGGACAAGAAAAGCAGGTGTGCAATAAAAGGAAAGACTTCAAAATACCACCTACCAGACAACCAAATACACAAAGACCTACTTATCTTTTAATGTGTGTTGTTATTCTTGCAATAAATTTAGACATAAGGATATGGAATGTAGAAGTAGAATGAATCAAAATATTTTGTCCTTTCTCGGTCAGTGTTTTACTTGCAAAATATTTGGTCATAAGGCTAGTGAATGCAAAAGTCAAATGATGTATGGTTATAACAATAGTATGAGGTTTCAATATTTCTATGGCTATTGTTATGCATGCAATGGATTTGGGCATAAAGCTTGTTCAAAATGTTGCCACTTGTTATAATTGCAATAGCCTAGGACACATTTCCAAAATTTGCAGAAGCAAGAATGTGAAGAAGAATAATCTGGTAAAAAAGAATGATATGGTGAAAAAAGTTGATCTAGTAGAGATGAAGAAAGAGGTGGACAAGATCTAGAGAAATAAGGAAGACATTGAGACTAACCTTGATCCTGTACCAGCATCTGGTGTAGGTATTTCCTCCGGCAACTAAGTAGAAAGCCTTGGCTTAGGGGGAGCATTAACAAAAGATCCTTTTATCCCTTGCTAGAGAAATGGTGTTGATGCTTCAACACATTGGAACAAGGTGTAGGTTGACATGGTTAACCTACTGGAGAAAGAACCAGTGGAAAATATCAAGTTGTGGAAGTTTGCAAAGCATTTGAAGTTGATTGTACATATAGTTAGGTTTTTTTTACTAGCTTTTCAAAATGAGCATTCAATGCAAATTAGGTCAGTTCAAAAAGGTTTATCATATTCAATCTAATTCATTTGCAAATGAGCATTTGAGGATAGAAGAGCAGTGAAAGAGCAAGGTGAAGCATTTCAGAAGTTCTTACACACGAAACCCTAATTGAAGAGCAATCAAAAGGTATTTATAGACTTCTATCTTGCCCTAAGTTTTTAGAAGTGTTTAGAAGTGTTGGAAAATGTATACACCACAAGTAGTTGAGGTAGTGGATTGTCCCCATCCTAAATTCAAATGGCATCCTAATAAATCCCTAGTGGATGATCTAGATGAAGTGTTTTCACACATTCCATATGGTGTTTTGCACAGAGAAGATGTAAGGATTTGAATACATGTGAAGTTGGAAGAATATGATCACTCTAAATTGGGTGATGTGTGGGTTAATGATCTCACTAGAGATGAGTTTGAGCTAAAATCATAATTTGAGAGCTTGGCAGAAAAGAAGCTTGATGTGTGGAACTATTTCCCTAACTTTTGTCATGATGATGCGTGGGTAAGGTATGCCTTGAGTAGAATCCATAATAGATTCATCTAGCTTGATATACCTCACATGATCAACAAAGAGGCGATTAGGGTTGTTATATGTTTATGTTCAACTAGACCAACTCTGATGCTCAAACCAGTGAAGAATGAAATGGTGATGGAGTTAACTGGTGTAAAGTATGACATAAGAGCCTTGCCAATAAAAGACATCAAAAATCCAAGAGTTAAGTATGCCTCAATGGTGATTGGATATAAGATATACTTCACTAACAAAGAGAATTCAATGTCCACAACTGCCATTAATACTCCCTATGAGATGGTTGTGAAGGGTGCAAATTATGATTTGTGTAAGTTGTTGAGAGAACAATTGATTAAAAACCTACATAAGACTAAGGACTCAAAGTACCCTTTCAAGTTTGGTACTTTGATCATCTGTTTATTGTTTTATTTCTTAAATAAGGTTCCCAAAACTAAGAATATAGTATGGTTGAAGGACAGACCTGTGGCACATCAAATTAGAGACCACCTAAGAAGGTTAGGTGATGTGGATGTACATGAAGAAGCATTGTGGGGATTCTTTAAAACCTTTCAGAAAAACATGCAGGGCAAAGAAAGGATTCTCTGGAGCATGGTGGAAAAGTACAAGAATGATATCACCTTCTTGGTGACAAAAGACTATTGCATTATACAGGTTGTTGAGCCTAGGACTGTTTGGATCTCAGAGTTGAGATATGAGATAACATAGGAAGAAGTTACTAGTTCAGTAGACTTTATGCTAAGCAAACCTAAAGACACCTTTGAGGAGAGATATGACACCTTTGAAGAGAAGTCCATAAAAGTACATATGGAGCAAAGGTAAAAACAGATACCAAAAATAGTTGAGAAAATGACTGCACAATTTGTAGAGGCAATGAACCTTACAAAGGAGCAAGTAGAGAAAGCTAAAGGCATATCTGGCTCTTTGGAAGGTTCGTCCAGTGTTAGGAGATCTAGTAGAACAACTACCACCTCTCCAATTTCACCCAAGTCCTCCAAGACTAAGTCATCAGCCAATGGAACAAAGAGAAAGGAACCAAGTACTCCAACAAAACATACAAGTGCCCCTGTGAAAGAAAGACTACTCTGGCAAATCAACAAAGTATGCCTATGAAGGAAAAGGCAGCCCCAACAAAGCAACACGGTGCTCCTCAAAGGATAAGTGTAAAGACAAAAGCAACAAGAGAAAAGTACTTGGGAGTAAATGTAGATGATGAAGAGGAGGAAGAAGAAGGATCAAAGTTGGTCCAGAAAAGGAAATCTAAAGCGTCACAAGGAGAAACAAGTGTAAAGAAAGCAAAAATTGACATAATGGACACGAAAAACAAAGCAAAAGTGGAAAAGGAAAAGGAAGGATATTGAATTCAGATGAGAGAAAAGAAAACAAAGTCCAGTAAAGGGAAGAAGTCCTTGGAAGACAAGTAATATTAACAACAATATTGTTATAAACATTGAAAATATAAAATATTAAAAACATAAGCAATGAATATAATAAACACAATATAAATAACTTAGTCACCTATTTAAATAGAAACAAATTTTAAAAAATCAATCAATTACATTAATTAATCATCATGTCAAATATAAAAATGGCTCGGCAATAATAGTACATAATAATTTAATTTATCAAGGGAAAAATGGCTCGACAATAATATTACATAATAGTTTAATTTATCAAGTTAAAAAGAGTCACAATATTGTAATACATAACTTACATCTTAAAGTCACGTGTTGAATATTTTCTCATTCTATGTGCTTCTCTAGAGTTTATTACTTTCACTCATATTCCTCGAGAATGGAATGGTGTTGCTAATTGCTTGGCTAAATGGGCATCTGATCATATTCATGATTGGAATTTAGTGGATCAAGGTCAATTACCCCCGGATTTGTCTCATCATTTGGATCACTTGGTTGATCTTGATAGGGCCATTTAAGGCCCTTGCTTTGTAACGTCTCGTTTTAATAAAAAAATTTACCCCCCTTGATGTTTAAATAGTAATTTTTTATATAATTAAATAATGAAAAAATATAATAAATTAAAAAAATCTTATTTTGATGATGGATTAAGTCTGATCCACAATATTAATAACAAAAACTTTTAAATAATTAAATCCAAAAACATTATTATATTTACTATTGCAAATAATAGAAATACAATCTCTTCTTTAAAAAGGAAAATGCACTAATTATTGTTTATAAAACATAAAGTATGTGACTCTACAAAGAGAATTGATTGTTTTATCATCAATAAAAAAGAACACAAGTCTAAATTAGTGTCGGAAGGGCATAAAACATCTTTAAGTTTAGATTGCTGGAAGAATAGAAAACATCTTGAATTTAGATAAGATGTTGAAAAAACTTTTTTTTTGATATAAGATGGTTGTCAAGGTGATAGATGTTGAATAAAGCGCTTATATTTATCTTTTTACATGATTTCATACAATGTGTAGGCATTTTCGGTGTGTCTATTTATATATGTACGTGTTTGAGGGTGAAAAGAGATTCATTATTGTATTGGAGAATAGTTGAAATTTTCACTAGTTAAAAAGTATAGTGTGTAAGGCTTTTACCGAAAAAGAATTTTCTAGGTGAAAATATTACATCATGTCTTTATTTTCTATTAATCAGATCATATATACACTTCTTTTATCATACAAATTTATCAGAATTCTTTTCTCAACAATAAAGCCCTATAAAGGGATTTTCCATTATAATATTAATGCTCATAATTAATGAGAAATTTGAAATAAAACAAGTAAGCTCTCTTGGATTACAAGTTAAAAGAATCTTAGTTGAATAGTAATTTCTGTAGACTATGTTCCAATGGAGAGGATACAAATGAGTAGTTTGGCACTCTTTTTCTGTGTTAATATAAAACGATTGGTTTGCCAAACCGAGCAATGGTTAGCATGACTACTAATAGTTAATTGTATGATATCACTCATTCTAGAATTAAGATGAAAGACAATGTAATCAGCATACACATAAAAGGGATCATTTAAACAAGGGTCCCAGAAGTTCCAACTCTAAAATGAACAAAGCAAGACATCCCTGGTCAAGGATGTGAAGAATTTAGGTTAAACCAAATACACAATAATAGACCTCTCTAATTTCACCAAAAAATTCAATGGATACAGTAAAAATGCTCCTCAATTTTTTATTTTATCTAAGCAACAAAGAGTAGGGAACTTGACATAGCAGAGACTTTTACCAAATCAACAGTTTTTGAAGGCTGTCTTAAAGATCTCTTTTTAAGACTTGCATTGTTTAGCAACGGCTATCACCTTATGTGGTACCCTGAGTGATTGTTCTCATTGTAGTGCTTTCTTGATTACAAGTTATTGACTTCAACGTCCTCTTCTCTTGTTTTTGTATGTGCATAATTAATCTCCAGTGAATCAAGGACCATTTTATGGAGCATTATGTTCACCAAAAGCTTTGTCAATCTCTAAGCAAGCTTCAGGGGACAACTCCCAGGAGTTGTCAGTGTTAACCTCTTCCTTAGGGCTAATGATAAAGGTTCAAAAAAATCACAACAGTATACAATCCCATCCACACATTTATTCTCAAAATGCCTTTTGCCAAATGATCTTGTCACCTGGAGCGAATCATAAACAACTTTTTGAAGGACCTCGTATTTACCCAATAGAAAACACAAATATTTTATTGGATGTTGGAATATCTATGTTTTTTAGTTCTTTTCTTTTTTTGCTTTTTTGATTATATGGTATTTCTCACCCTCCGTGGTGTGAATTGGATTCATAAAATATCGTTTATTGATGCACAGTCATGGCGTCTTAATGACTATAGATAAACCAAATACTTGCAACGCACCATTGACACACTAATTCGTATCTTAACCAATAAATTGCGTAAATAGTTCAGCAGCTAATACACTATGTGATGTGCAAGCTTCCTAGCCCAAATACAATTGCCTGAATTTTCTAGTGCAGGTGGTACAGGCTTACAATTCTCAAGATCAGTATTAATAAACGCTCCAATAGACGGGCTGATTGGGTAAATCAATTTTGACATATATTGACAGCAAAAAAACCTGAAAAGAAAAAAAATTGAAGATACAAATTAAGATGTTATTACTGATATTAACAATAAGAAACCTAAAACAGGTGAAATCTAATGCAAATTATTGAAGTTTGGATTTACTTCACTTTAGGCTCCTGTGGAGTCAGGACACGCTTCTTTTCTGTGGAAGCAAGTGTGAGTATGCAGAGATGTTAATAGTTAATTTAGGATCATGGTTCTGCACCTGGGAAATGTATCAAAGAGTAAGACTCAAGTACCTTGTTCAGGGACCCACCCAACGGGCTATGCATATCTTGTTACATGGTTTTATTTTAGCAGCAGGTACCCAAGAAAGTGAACATAGTAACAAATTGCAATCAGGACATTCTTTTTTGGACCCATTCCAACTTTATATTACCCTACCAATTAATAATCACAGTTTCATACTTCCATTATAAAAATCTAAACTAAGAACTTGATGGCCTGCAATGCAAAACGTATAAAAACTGAATGCAACTCCTGCTTAATAGGAGTCTAGAAGTAATTTTTCAACCCTTCCCCTCATTTGAGAAGTACTGTTTAGCCCTCTCCTTCGAGCATTGCACCAGCAATGATATAAATATTCAATATTCCAAACCATTATGAAGGATATATAATTACAAATTGCAAGAAACATCACTGCATGTTACATGATTCAAGACTAAACAGGAACATACTCTATTGCCAGATAATGTTCAAAACCAAGATGGATGAAAACATTAAGACAAATGGAAATTGTTTGTCTAGAGGTAACTTTTTCAGAGATCACGACTCGTGCAACAATGATTGGAACTTCAATGCAAGGCCAAAGTCCCAAAATCCTGGTATTCCTAAGATCTCTGTAATGTTCCATTCTTGAAGCTTTCTTGTTTGTCATGTTTGATGAATCACAATAGATGACAAAGCTTGCATCTTGATGATAGGCAACAGCTACAATATAAATAAATCTGTAATATTAGCCACACCTAGGTAACACACCAAAAGATGGCCCTAGAATATGATGGTCAGCACAGTCCTAGAGATCTCATAAATTATTTTCATTAATTCCTCTTGCACATCAAAGTGACCTGAAATCTTCTCAGCCTGAACATTTGCATCCAAAAATCAATAATCTCATTTGATATACCTTTTGATGCTTGCAAAGTGATGAAACCTAAAAGATCTTCGTGCAGCAGATGCCTGGCAAACAATCAAGGGGATGCATTATTAAATTCTTCAACACAACCAATATAGAAGATTGTCCTCAAAGATGCATATATCGCATCTCTGAAAACATTCATGTTCATCTTATAGCTACTTTAAGCACTTTGCAATTCACATTGTAAAGACAAAAATTTGAGTTATATTCCGTGAAATTGAAGACACAACAAAGCAGACACAACAAAGCTGCTACAGATCTGCATTTTTATATAGCAATATTAGGTATAAATAATAGCATTTTGCCTATAAGAACAAAAGCATTATCATCTACAGAGACATGACATATATACAGAAAAAGAGGGACTCCATTACCTCAAATTATAGATGCAAATCTATGCATAAAAATCATAATAGTAGACAAGACATTAGTGATCCTCTTCTTCAGTACCAGGACAGTTTGAAAGCAATGCATCTACAGATTCATACTGCATTAAAGTTCAAAACAAGAAGTAAAAAAGGTGAGGATAGATTTCCAGATAAACCAATCAAAACCAGAATTGCATGTCCTGCACTTGTGAGAAAATTTTAAAAATTAAAAGAGAGTTTCATTGACTAAAGACGTGAAGTAAATGCAAGTCATGAGAGAGAGATTACTTGCCTGACAACCACAGTACAAACAATAATGGAACTCAGTCCTCAATCTGTCTAATACTTCTTGCAATTCCTGTAGATCAAAACAAAAGTGAAGAAATAAAAACAAGTTCATGTCAAAAGCAAAAAATACTTACAAACCCAAACAGATTTAATGCTCATTTAAAATTTAAAGCTTCAGACTTCAAACCTAGATATTCAGCATGGTCTAATGTTAGAGAGAATTTCCTACATATAAACATGTTTAAAGGCATGCTTATTAGAAATGGACATAATAAGTGACCTAGAAATTATGGTTTATGTCTCGGGCCTGTCTTAGTCAGTCGGAGTGGGGTTAACCTTAGAAAAAAATTATTATGCCTGGATAGGTTGAAGGACACATTTATTAATAATTCACTGAATGAGTAGCCTTGAGACTAGAACTATTCTTGTAATCCATTTCTTAAGTTACAAGGCTCACCAGAATTTGATTTCAGTTAGAATCCAAAAGTCAATAATACGAGAAATCCAACATGCTATTGGTATAGACGATGATTGATTACCATTACTATGAAACAGCATCCAAAATAAGAGCTGCTGTAAAACAGCAGACAAACAAACGTAAATGAGTTAAATAAAATATCAATGGATTTCACATTTACAGGCAATGAGGGTCATGCTGGAATCACCCAGCAAATATCTGAATATTCTCAGCTCCTATTGGACTTGAACATCCCGGTGAATATTTGCACAAAGCATATAAATCAGCTGGTGCTAGCAATATCTGTTAATCAGATTGGGCAATATTAATATTCCCTTCCCTTTCACCTATTTATGCCATGAAAAAGAAACCTGGACCAGATGGTATCTTTCCATGCCTTCTTAGGACAGGATTGTTTTCGTAACCATGTCAAAAAGCAGATGGAATTCATTTTTTCTCAATTGTAAAACTTGTAATACAAATATTCATCTCCTAATTAATTAAATTAAAAAAGTTACCTCCACAGTTACTTTTTCCTCTTCCTCTTCTACAGTATCTTCAGCATCCTGCTCAGGCTCATTTTCCTTCCCATACTTAATCTCTTCCAGCTGAGACAGTGCAGCCCTGGCTTTCTTATAGTTCATCACTATTTTTTTGCATTGCCATAATATATTGTTTCTCTCTTCAAACTCTGCCATCATGTTTATCTGATTCAGTTTCCTCTTCTCAGCAATCCTCTGCATTTCCTTGGCCTTCTGAATCTGCTTCTCTTTCTCAACCTGGTCTCTTCCAAGACCGGTCCTTGATCTCTTGATGTCAGGTTCGAGTGGCTCAATCCTCCCCTGCCCATGCTTTCCAAGAGCAACACCAGGGCTATAACCCATTTGCTGAAGCATTTTAAAGCCAATGTTTGTTGAAGGTATGGCAGAATTGAACCCCCTTTTGAGCTGTTCATCTTCCTTCTTCTGTTGTATCTTTCTCTTTTCTTTCCTATTTAACTTTATTTTGTAGCCTATATTCTCACTCTCCTTTTCTTTCTGCACTCAACGCGCATGAAGCTAATCAGAATTAGGCTAGTTCCAACATAATAATATTAAGTTTAAACTAAATTTCAACACCCCATCAGATCATTTACGGAATTCAATGTTAAGACCAGTTTACCAAATGAGCAGTCAACACACAATCGGAATCATCTTAAATAACTAGGTTCTAGGAATGAATAGACTGAAAAGGGTATTTTGTGTATGAATGTTATTCTTAATGCGTTGGATAGAAACAATTAAAACCCATTACAGAGTTTAAAGAAAAAGACACACCCATATGACTAAAAATACTCCCCAAAAAGTCACAGAGCTGGAATCCATCATAGCTTAGCGCCCTCTAGAGAAAGAAACTAAAGTATGCTATTAGCAAAATTATATAAGTTTTCGAAAAAATTCTAAATGCACTGGATATGCGAAATACGCCCATTAAAATGCTCCGGTAAACAGACAAACTCACATAATTTTGGAAAAAAGGAAGAAAGAAGGGTGGGTTTAATTTTACAGCTTGCAGACTGGTGATTTCATCGGGCGGTAGGAACTGAGACAAATCGCCCATGTAATCATCGTCTCCTCCATCTCCCTGCATTGCTTTAAAAAATCAAACAAAAAAACATCAACCCTGCCAATTTTGAGGACAGAGAGCACATATAATCATGTCAGCACAGATGCAATAATTTAAATGTTCCTGTTTACGGCTCCCTTCTAGATAGGAGAATCCGTAAAATAAAAATGAAGATGAAGATACTTAATGTGGGGCGTTCTTTTCTTATGTAAGGGTGAAAACTGCATTCTTAGTACTTTTATATTCTTAATACTGTTTTCCTTTAGTTAACTAGTTATTAATAATTTAGTTTTTAATCAATCAAAAATAATATTTAAATAAAATTAAAATAAAATTTAATTTTGTAAAGTCAATTTGTAAATAAAATATTTAACTTTATAAATTATAAAAATTATTTTTTTACATATAATTGGTTAAAAACGTTTTGTGTATTATTGGAAAATAAATGCAAATTAAACTTTTTTTAGGAATGATTTTTAATAATTTGTAATATATTAATTTATATTATATAATAGTTTATATTAATTATATTATATATTTATATACAATATAATATAAGTTATTTTATTTTGTAGGTTCTCTTTTCATATATATTTATATATATTAATAAACTATCTTAATTGATTACTATGTTAATTATAATATTAATATTATTATATTATTATTATTAATATAATTAATATAATAGTAAATCACTATATTAATAAGAGCTATCGCTATGAATATTTTGTCAAAAAGTGCAAGAATAGTCTTATTTTGATTTGTTGTGTGTGCTATGTTTTAACAATAGTGTTGATATTATAAAAACTTAATAGTAATTTTGAAATTTGTTTGATGGTGACATGTAATATTATAAACAAATTGCATAATGTGCCAGACAATCTATTGATAGATCTAATCAAGGATATTTATAAACATGATATAATAAATTTACTTGAAATGAGAACAATGGCATGGGTACATTAGGTCACATCATCATTTGTAGCATACTCATCAAGGATTGCATCAAAAACCCTTACCTTAATCCTAATTCTAACTATGATTTTAACTCTAACCCTAACTCTAGCCCTAACCCTAGTAACCCTAGTCCTAACTATAATTCTAATGCTTACCCTAACTCTAATTCTTACCCTAATTCTAATAGTAACCTAATTAAAAGAATTTTGAACATTTTGAAATCCATATATTTTTTTTTATGCTTTTTTACTCATGCTTTTAATTTTTTATCCTATTTGTGTTACTTATGATTTTAAAGAAAAAACGATGCCATTATTTGTTTATCCTATTTGTGTTACATATAAATAATATTATTTGTTTATTTTTTGGGTGTTTTAAAATTTTAAAATATATTAGATGATATAATTTGACTTGTTATATTTTTATATAGTTCTCTATATGATATAATATTTTTATTTATTATAATATATCATCTTATTACCATATTTTGTTATAGAAATATTTATTAATTTAGAATATTTTAAAATATAAATATAAAAGATATTTTTAGAATTTTTATCTTCAAATATTTATAGAAATCAATTTAGGTTAAGATATTGAAAATCTTCTCATGGTAAACATAAAGTTCATTTGAGTCACTTGGTGATTTTGTTGTACCAACTGCAATCTACTAAAAATCGTTAGAATTGTGATTATATTTTTTATTCAAAAATGCATTGTTAAAACCATTTTCCTTAATATTTTGAACATTCTCAAAGTAAGAGTAATATCTATGCTATATTTAAATAAATTTACATACTCCTTTGGGAATCTATTGTTGAACCCAAAAACTTTAGGTTATAACTGCAGGAATCTATTGCTTAACCCAATAAAATTCAACAAAAATTGAATTTGCATATTGTATTTTTTCCTACTATACTTAATCCTAAAATAATTTTAACTTTGTTATAAAAGTTAAAAACAAACTCTATTACCAACAAGAGATTTTATTTAAATCCATTTAATGGGAAATATTTATGTATCTAATAAAGAAGATACAACTTTATATAAAGAAAGGGTTAGAATTGTATAACTAACTAAATAATTTAAAATTAATAATGCTTCCTCTTAGATTATGAGAGAAATAGAAGAAATAAATACAATTGAAAATAATGCGACTTTCCTTTTCATTTTCCAACTACTGTAATGGAAACGCATTAATCGCCCTTTTATCGCGGCTATAGTTTCCTTGGCAAAAACTAATAATTATAACAATATTTTAAAATATATCAATATTACAATATTATCTATTTACTTAGTTTATATAATATAATTTATAAATAATTAATATTAAATTAGAATATAATATATTTATTATATTAGTAGTATATTTAACTTCAATTATAATATGAAGATTCCACTATCAAATTCAAAATCAACTAGAATCAATCTAAGAATTATTTTTAATAATAAATCATTTGATTATTTAATGTTTAGCAAATATGTATTCTAAAGAACAAACTCAACTTCAACTTTATTAGTTATAGTTATGTCTAGTACAAATAATTCATAAACTACTTCCTTTTCTCAATAAATGGGTTCATTATATAAATATTTAAATGTATTCAACTTCAATTTTTTTAAAAAAATTAGCACCAAACAATAAACATTTATTCCAGTTTATTTTATTTTCAAATATTTAATATTTACATTACATAATCAAAACATATAAAAAAACCAACACTATTAATCAAACAAAACACAAAATACAAAAGTCAAAACTAAAATACAACAATTAAAAAAAAATACATTTAATTTTATTCACATTAATTAAACTTACATTTATTTTTATTCCAATTCTACAAATCTCTAATTAGAATACTACAAAGACAAGTACTTCCCACTACGTGGCACTTGTTAGAGATATATTTTCATTTAGTGTCTCTAATGTAATAGTAGATAGTGTATTATAATGTGTAAGAATTTACATCTTAAGTGGTTTGAATTTAATTTTCAAATATGTTGTATTTAGTTTTGATTTAAGTTTGTAACTACAATCTTAAATTGGTTAACGATTGTATATATAAAAAGATGGACACCTAATTCATTTTAAATATTTATTCATAGATATCATTGATAAAAGATTTGATCAATAGCATATATTGAATCAATATATAGTCATAAAGATAGACTAATAAAGAAAAATAAGAATTGAAAGATTCGAAGTGTAAAATTTTAAGACTATGAAACAGATTTAAGGTTATAGAAAGAGTTTTAGGGTTGTAGGTGTAGGATTGAACCAAAACAAAGCAAAGGTCGATTTCCAATTTGTTGGGACATGATAGTCATAAATATAATTGTAGAATTTAGAGTTAGATCATAGATCGTGTGCTAGAACAAATTATCCATGTGTCACAATCTATCAACTCTATCAATTTAGCATTTGTTTTGAATATTTTCTAGTACTATTTTGAGACTTGGCCCTATTATCTAGGATAGTCACTATATTGATTACTTAAGTAATTGATTAACCTAGATATTGAAAAAGAGTTTATTTCACTTCATTTTGATGAACATGATTGATCTTATACCCTCTAAGATTTGTCTTTAGGGTTTAATTTTTTATTTTATTTTCAGATCTTAGTTTTCTAATTTTTAAATCATATATGAGCCTTATTATGATCTTTACTACCTTTTAGGGGTTTGTCTTTTAATTATATGCCAAGGCCTCATCATCATCCTCATTTCCTATTAAGGAGAATTCCTAGATTGAGCCATGTTATATCTTTGATTCAAGCATAAGATGTTATGATTGAGGATTTGAATATTTCTATTTAAAGACATAATATTTTTATAGTCCATGTAAATATATCAAATTCATTTTGCTTGAAACTATGCATAGTTTTTGTAACATGTTTTTTATCACACCTAATGATCCTTCTCAAGATGAAAGAGAAAAAAATGAGGTGGATTATAAAATATTGTAGACCATAGTCTTTATAAAGAAGATGGAAATCAAGGGAGGCATGAAAAAGAGAGCCCAATGTAGAAAATGGAAGTCAATAGAAAAAAAAATAATAGAGAAAGAAAAGATGCAATAGGTAGAGATATGAAAATAATTATTAAATATTCATTTATATATTAGACGCTCTTTTTCCATGTTTCCCTTCATCTCCTTCTTCTTTATAAAGATCATGTTCTTTGATCTATTGATACAAAAATTATAAAAAAAATCAACCAAAACCAATTTGATGCATTTCTACTTTAGTGGAGAAGAAGCTTTTGATCAAGATACCCATGTGGAACAAATGGATAAGCAAGATATGACTATAAATACATGAAATTTTCTTTCTTCAAATGTTGCAAATTAGGGCAATGATTAATAATTATTTTCACATCTCTATGTATCAGATCTTTTGTTTCTCTCTTATTTTAGTTTTCTATTTACTTTTATTTTCTACATTGGGCCCTATTTTTTCTTGCATTTCTTGTCTCCTTCATAAAGATTATGGTATGCAACCCATCTCATTTTTCACTCTCCTTATCCTACTAAGGATCACTAAGTGTGATATGAAACATCAATGCAAAAGTTATACATAATTTCAACCAAAATTAATTTGATACAATTCTATGCATTTTAGTGGGGAAGAAGCCTTAGATAAAAATACCCATGCATAAAAATAATAAAAAAGATGTCTCTAAATACAAAAACAATTTTTTAGATCTTACAGATTTGGGCAATGATGTTAATCCTTCTACTTTGACTAATATCCTTCACAATTTTTTGTTTAACAAGCCATATGGAATGGAAGTAATTAAGAATATAGATCAAAATATAAACTCTTCAAGTCCTTTGAGTGGTGTCTCTCCTCACTCTTCCTCATAAACCTCTAATTCTATTTTTCCTCCTAGCTCTTCCTCTCTTATTTTGAGTATATTACATGTTCCTTACTTCATAAACCCTTCCGTTAATCCTCTTTTTGTCCCCACTTCTTATGCTCAACCCCTTATTGCACTTACCTCTCATGTTCAACCCACTTCTATTGTGCCCACCTTTTATCCCACTATTGTTATGCTTATTTCATGTGTTAACACCCCATCTTCCTCCATTGTTCTCAACTTATCTACACTCCACCTATTATATTTTGTGTTGTCACTTCAACTATTCTTCCTACTTCTAATACACCTCTTTCTACACTTAACACTCCCCTGAGATGTAAAGAAAATTTGATGCCTTACCCATTGGAAATAAAAAGGACATAAGTAATGAGATCAACCACAATTCTCTTTCTTTTGAGATTTTATCATCCATTTTTAGTTTGATTTGTAGCCCCTATGTTTGAGATGTATAATAGTAAAGGGATATTATGGCACACCTAAGATCTTTAATTAACTAGTACATATCTATACTACATGTATGATGATAAGTTACATACTAAGCTCTTCCAAATTCAAAATATTACAGAATTAAATGGTTACATTCACCTCCACACAGATTTATACATTACTTCTCTTAATTGGCCAATGCATATGTGGATCACTTTAATGGCAATATTTGATTGAAGGTCACTATTTCAGATTTTTTTATCGTAAAGGAGAATCAAATGAACATTATTCATGACTATGCTATTATAGTCCAATCCTCCTCAAGTGAGACAATTATCAAATTCTTGATAATAAGCTACACACAAAAAATATTTAAGAAATTAATATCTACTATTCAATCAAATGTGTACCTTAATATTTATAGTTCTTTCATGGATTTATGTGCTAGTATGAGGAATGTTGAATTAAAATTTCCTAAGGCGGCTAAGGCTAATGCACTTGTACAGATTTTCCCATTCTCCTTCTTCATCATTTAACTAAAAGGAACTATTCCCACAACATCACTAGTACCAAAAGCTCAAAATGCTAGTTTTGAAAGCACATGACTTTTTTTTTAAATAATTCCTACATTAACCAAAAGGGATAATCCATATAATAGGTCAAAAATATACATAATCAACAATAGAGACTAATGCATAACACAATATATTCTTTGGGGAAACCCTCTCGAGAAAAATATAGCCTCAAAAGTACACAATGTATTATCAACACTATATACAATTAGAATTCACTTAGAGTATGAGTATTCTATAAGAAGAAATATGTTTTCATATATTGGCTTCTAGATTCAATCCAACAACATAACCCTGGAAAATATAAGTGCACCTACTATAAAACACCAACCAATGCATCCAATATATAGGCCGAGCATAAAGTTGGAAACCACACATGATTTTCAAAACCATGAACAAATACCCCAAGAAAATACATGGTGTCTACAAACCATTCATAAAATCCAATGCCCAAGTCTTGATGGTTCAACATTTCCAAGATGAAATATAAATCCTCATGTCAAAACCACCCACTAATATAAGGTGCTCCATTTCAATAGATTCATTCCTCCTTTAACAAGATGCTCTTATGTGTCATTAGTTTGTCAAAGGTAATCCATGAATTTTCTCGTCCACTTGGTAACTCTCTCTTATATGCTCATACGCATCATACATTAGTATTGGGAGTCCAACACAAAGATGTTTCAGTAAGATTATTTTTAGAATCATTAACTAATGTTGTTGCAAAATGGTTTGACCACTTAGCCCTTTGGTTTATAAATAATTAGGCCACAATGAGGTCAAAGTCTGAAAATAGTATCAAGAGAGCAAACAATGAGTATACATTACTAGCCCAATTGACTTCTCTAAAGAAAGAGATGCATGAACCTATGAGAGAATTTGTGAAAAATTCAATAAGATTGTTAATAAAATATCTCATGATATGCAACTTATTCTAGAGAACCTAATATTTTTATTTATCAATGTGTTACCTCATAATATTAGTTTACATTTGAAGAGAGAAGAAGTGATAGACTTGTGAGCATCACAAGAGATGGACATTCAATCGAAGATGGTCTCCTAATAGCGGGAAAGTGGAAGACAGAGCTACAAACAAATAAAACTTGGGTGGGTACTTCCACTGAACATGTAATACAAAGACTAGAAAATTATTTAATTGCTCTAAAGAGACAAATTCCTATAGGCCAACAACAAGATTTATATCAAGACATACCTAAGAAATATTATGAGAAAAAAAATAATAACAATAAAATCCCTTAACATTGATTGGTCCTTCTCAAAGGCTGGCCATTGAGGGACCTTCCAATAGTGGGAAAAGTAACAATATGATATGTAACTTGGACTTAACTACTAACCATGATGAAGCCTTTCAGAAATGAATAGATTTATGCAAAATGATGACTATGAAAGAAATAGTTGAAGAGCCAAGTGTTGAAGAAGATTTTTGATTACTTTGGAGATGCAAGTGTAATTTTCCTTGAATATGACTCTAATTTAGAGAAAGTAGAAGATATTTATATTGAAATAATTGGCCAAACATGTGCAATCTTTACCAGAGGTCAATAGGCCCCCAAGAAGAATGATACTCAATGAATGACATTTGGTCATTGTCAAGAACACTTTGTACAATTAACATTGCCATTGGCACTTTACCTTTTCTTACTTCCATTACTCTTTCTACTATCATTAGTACCCTATGTTTGAAAATTATCATCTTCTTCACAGTCTCTTCATCCTCTTTCATTATTGGATAGGGATAGAGGTTTATACAGGGTTTTCTCACAAAGGATAAAGGGAATGATTTGTGAAAAAGGCCTATCTTTCCTCATGGATTCTATTACTATTTAGCATACATTATATGAAGAACCTTGATAACAAGACTTTTTCATAATTCACAACCCTTAAGATAAATATGGTTTTCCAAACTATAATAGTTAATATATTCCTTTGACAAGGGTTTTTAAGAATATGTATTCACCATTTCATTGGTTGTAGAATACAACCAAGGAGGTAGTACACATACCATTATCATTTATCACAACAAAATTCATGGAGAGCCTTCATATTTGACAACAATAGCAGTTTTAGTGCAACATGGGTGAGTCCTTGAATTAACTCTTAGAAACTCTCTAATTCCAAGAAACATTCCTAAAATATCCAATTTTTTTGCAATGTGGCGAAGTCATGTTTATTAGACTCTTTCAATGCCACCATAGAAGCTCTCTCAATGGAAAATAAAGACAAAAATAAATCCTTAACTTTCCCATGCTATGTGAGTGAAGTTTCACTCCTTCCAAAGGTAATAGACTTTACTATTTTCCCTCTTTTCTCTTTTGGCATTGTAAACTAATCAAAATAACATTTATTTTGCTTTTATTTTGATTTATGACACTAAAACATAGAATAAGGTGAAAAAATTTAGTAGGTAGTATATAGATTGATTTGTCTTATGCTACATCCCATTTTAGGGATAAATTGTGAAACCACATAGATAAAATAAAATGTGAGATATAGTTGAGGATAGATACAAATCCCTTGTTGAAGTGTATTACATGGATACAGAGTGTGATCACTTCATCAAATATTATGATGAAGAAGACATTGGTGTAACATAACCTCTTATAATTTACAACCCTATTGAAAGTATAAATGATGTGTGGACCATGTCAATTTGATGTTTTATATTCTAGAGAAGGTTTTGGGGTAGGTGTTTTCTTTATTTTACCTAATGGTGATACATTCAAGTGTACATATTATATTGCAAAATATGAAGCACTAATACTTTTCTTGAATATTACACACAAACGTGGCATAAAATACATCAAGGTCCTAGAAAATTCAGAGCTTATAGCTCTATAGATAAAAATACATATGCATCAAAGGATACGACTCTTAAAATATATGGATATGTTGTGTGGGACACCATGGAACTATTTGGTGCATTTGGTATAGAATGGATTGACATAGCATAGAATATAATTACAGATGTGTTGCTAGTTGATGCATCTAAGTTTGAATTGACATTAACCTCCTCCTAGTATCAAATTGATATCGAGGTTCTCACCAAACCTAGCACACTTGTAATATTTATAACTAAAAGGTATTTAAAGATAACTAGCAACTCTATGATCTCTTGAATTGTGCGGATGAGTTCAATAGTTAATTAATTGACTGGGAATCAATGGTAGATGTGGAAAATGGTAAAAAAAATATATTGGGAAATAAAATTCCTAAGGGGTTGGTTGAACTAGAAATAATGTTTGATAGCGCAAATCGCTACAAGAATACAAGTAACTCAATTGATGAAAACATTGTGGAGGGTGTAAACCTAGGCATGTGCTAAACCAAAAATGGTCTACATTGGTAAATGGTTGAAACCGACAAAAAAAATTGTTGATACAACTACTAAAAATATTTAAAAATTTATGTGTATGGTCTTATGATGAGCTAAAATAATATAGGGAGGATCTTTTCCAACATACAAAACCTTTGAAATCAAATGAAAAAACATTTCACCAAAAACAAAGTCCTACAAACCCCAATCTTATCCCCAAGATGCAATAGGAATTAATGATTTTGACAAAGGGGCATTATTAAACCAATCTAACACTCAATGTAGATCTCAAACCTTGTTCCAGTCAAGAAGAGGAATGGAGAAATAAGGTTATGTGTTAAATTTATAAATTTGATTGTTAAATCCCTCAAAGACAGATATCCTCTTGCTAACATGGATCATTTGTTCTAAAGGTGACTAGTTATGAGCTAATGCCAATGATGGACATCTTCTCATAGTACAACTATGTTGTGGTCAAGGAATTTGAGTGGCACAAGACAACTTACAAATCCTTGGGGCACAGACATGTGTATGTGAGGATTCCATTTGGACTCAAAAATATCATGCCAACATTTCAAAGAGCCATTGATGTTGCATTTGCAAGTCCAATAGATGAAATAATGGTTGTGTTCCAAGATGACTTGACAACCTACTCCAAGGATTAAAAAATCCACTACAAACAACTAGAAAAAATATTTAGAGTATATTTAGAATATGGGATTTAATTAAATTCAATAAAATGTGTGTTTAGTGTAGAAGATAAATTGCTAGGCCACATTATGTCAAAGGATGGGATAAGAATAGATCCAGATGGAGTTAAGGAAATAGATCAAATTCCTAGGCCCGAAACAATTAAAGGAATTCAATCCTTCTTTGGGAAAATCAATTTCTTCAAAATATTTTTACCAAATTTCTTGAGACAAGCAAGCCCATATCCAACATGCTCCATAAAGGGCGATCCATTTCTTGGAATGATGAACTAATTGAAGCTTTTTTCAAGATCAAATAAGTCATTAAAGAAGCACCTATTTTGGGAAGCCCATATTATGCAAAACCTTTTAAACTATTCCATTTTGATCCTTTCCATAATATTTATTTTGTTTTGCAACAAAATAATCAAGGAGATTATGAACATCCTATTGCATTATTTAGTAATTATTTACAAGGGAAAAAAATTAAATATTCAATGATGGAGAACTCATATGCTTTGGTTAAGGCACTACAAAACTGCGTGTCATATTTAATAGGTGAAACGGTAGTTGGATTTGTTCTACATAAAATTGTGAAGGTTATCCTCACTCTAAAAGAGCCTCCAAGGAAAATATGTCAAATTGTAAATAAGATTTTGGAGTATAATATTGATATTCAAAAAACCAAGCTAATAAAAGAAAGGTTTGGCCAGATGATTCAAATTTAGAGGCAAAAAAGGTAAATGAAAATAGTAATGATCATGAGCCTAATGATTATCCAATGAAGAACAATACTTGGTGCAAGACCATTTATTTTATTTATTGAATATGAGGTTCGTAGCTAAAAGGAGAAAACACCAACAAAGAACTTTAAAACTATAATCCCAAAGGTATGTGTTAGTTGATGATTATTTAATGTGGATAGACCCAAGTGGATTGTTGCTCAAATGTTTGAATTAGGAACACAATCCAATGTAATAAATGATGAATTCCATTAGGGAATGTGTGGAGGACATTTTAAGGTTAATATGGTTGCACATAATATCAATATGTTAGAATTATGGTGGCCTACCATATCCAAGGGTGTAGCAAATAAAATAAGGAAGTGTGACGCATGTCATAGGTTTGTTGGTAAACTTGAGTTTGCATGTGCTCTACCTCTTCTACCAATGACTGAAAATGCTCATTTTTAACAATAGGGGGTTAATTTCAAAGGTGAAATATTAGAGAAATAAAATAATAGATACAAGTGGATTCTTGTGGCAACTGATTACTTCACCAAATGGGTTGAGGAAATTCTAACTCGTAATGCTACATCAAAGATGGAAAGCTTTTTTTTAACAATATAATAAATAGATTCGTTGTTCCTACAAGAATCATGGTAGATAATGCCATGTGTTTTAGATCACAATAGATTTCAAAATTATTTAATGAATATGGTAATAGTTTCACTTTCTCATATCCTTACCATCTCGAAGGTAATGTGGACATGTTGAGTCCAACAATAAATTCTAATAAAAAAAATCAAGAGGACATTGGCCCTAAACAATAAAAGGTGGGATGATAAACTAAGGTATGTACTTTTAGTAGATAAGGTAACTTATAAGGTTGTTATTGGCATGATCCCATTTTTAAAAAATTATGGGTCAAATGCAAATATGCCAATCAGTTTATGAAAACCAATATATAAATTGTTATAGGATATTTGTGACTAAAAAAAATTTGCAATACTTGATAGAGTCATGGAGCTAGTGGAGTTACAAGAAAAAATAAAGATTGCACATGAGAAGGTTTTGGAAAATAAGCAAATGCTAAATTATTTTTTTGAAAAAATAGCATTACAAAGAAAATTCAAAGTTAGATAGTTGGTCCTTATGTGGAATGAAAGATCTGAGGACAAAGTTAAACATGACAAGTTTGATCCTTTATGGCTAGGGCCATATGACGTTGCAGAAGTTTATGGAGGCAATATATCATTTGAATGACTTGTGAGGGACATTGATGGAGATACCTATCCATGGCCAACATTTAAATCATTACTTTATGTAAACAACTTTAAGTCTTTTTTGCACATATTATCTATCTTGTTTGTGTTTTTTCTTGTGTATATCATTGTATTTGTGTAGCCATGACCCTTGTTTGTCATGATGAAGTGTAAGTCAACCTTGATCCTTGTTACTCCTCATTTTTATCTTCTCCCAAATATTTGAATTCTTTTTATGCCTACAAGAGATACACGTCCCCAATCAGAGCCTATTGGGACCCAAATATATAATGTCATTTTCTTGAGTCCCTTATATTTTGTTTCTTAGTAATGTTCCACCCACTATTGATAACTGATTCAAGAAATAGTAAATGGGCATTTATGTTTAAAGTGTCTCTCTTTTTTGTATTGGTTTTCCCCTTATACTTTGATCAATTATCTAAGTTGTCAAAATAAAAAAATTGGTTAAGTATAAGAATTTTCTATTGGTTTCTTTGCAATCTTTAGAATCCTTTGTTGACTTGGAACTTTAGGTTTGAAGAAATAATGGACCCCAATTAGAACTTGGAACCTTAGGTTTTAGTTCCATTTTCTTCTCTGTTTCTAACCTTTGCAATAATACACAAACTTTGGACTCTAATTAGGACTTGGAACCTTAGGCTCCAAGTATGTATTCCATCTCATGACCTAATTCCTACCACTCTTTTATATGTTTTAGCTCATTGTTTCACCTGCCTAACACCACTAGTCGTTTGTGTAGATCCATGGTTCCAAGTTCTTCCTAGCACCAAAAACTCTAAATCCCTATAGATCTTTAATTCTAGATAACATAGTTTTTATAAGAAGCATATTTTTAACATGGCTTTGAAACTACCTCTACTTCTCGACAAGATTTGAGTTCTTGTTGGGTGTCTAACTCCCCACAAAGTTCTTGATCAGTATGAAGTCCTCCAAAATGTTGAGGTTTCTGACAAATATCTAAGTGTTAAAATGAAAGTTACATGAGGCTTA
>VDFB02082493.1:0-15177 GCA_007258455.2 Sequoia sempervirens
ATGGCAAGTTTAAGGTCATGCCCACAAGCAAACAAATGGTGGATTGTACTCTATTTTGAACTATCAAACATGCAATTGCTTATTTAATTTAAAGTATATGTGAGATTGTGGAAAGGTTTTGCTTTATAATTGGAATTCCTTGACTTACAAGGCCTTTCCTACAATAGAAGGGGTGAGATTAAATTTAGCTTAAAGGCTGAAAAGAAATTAAACAATTACTCTTCAAATTTATTCTTGCAACTATTTTGTTTGATATAAAAATAATTTAAATGTTATTTTTAAAATTTATGTAGATTATTTGATTAATTTGATAATTTATATAGTAATTAATTTTGATAGAAAAATTAATAGGTTTGAAAATAATATTAAAATATGTAATAAATTTTATAAAAATAGTTAGAGTAATATTTTTAGATGTAATAGGTTGTTGGTTTTCTTTTTCTTTGTTTTTTTTTCTCACTTCTTGTGAGACTCATTTGTTTCATCTCTATGGTTGTTTTGTAATGGGTTCAGGTCCTTCCCACTTAATCTCAAACAAAACATTTTTAGACGTGATAAATGGATGGTTTGTTATAATATATATTTGTGATTGAATTTTAATTTCTATTATTAAACAAGTTTGTAAGTATGAAGCTTTGATGAACTAGAAGATTACCTTCAATTTGTCTTGGTTGAGTATTACACTTGCAATGTTGATCTTTGCACTTTGGGTCATCAAAATCATATGTATCTTTGATATTTGAAAGGGGTGGTACTTAGAAGCACTATTGAAACTTATTGTGTTAGGGAAGGGGAGTCGACTAGCTTCCCACCTTATGGCTTGGTCAAGCCCCTTGATCAATCCAACAATTTCAAACAAGTTGGAAGACACGTCAAATATAAATTCAAATGCTTGTTTATGTCATTATTTTAGATACTAATGAAAATTTCTCTAAGACATTAATGTGATGATTGGATAAAAGATAACACATATTTAAAAATGACTAGAACTTTGTCCTTTTATACAACACCTTAGCATGCAAATTTGAATATCACTCTTGAGTTGGTGAGCAAAAGCTAGTCAAAATAAAGTTAACTTGGGACATAATTAATTTTGGCTTAGGAAAATAGGGATTTAATCCTAGATGTGTGATTATGAACCAAGCTTAGGGCCACAACTATGATTTTGAATTGGGACTAGAAATTAGATATGAGGGTTGGGTCTAGACTATTAGGGGACAAGGAATCAAAATTAGATAAGTTATAGGTTCTATGCCAAAAATATTGCATAGAAATATGTCATTTAGACACTAGATCATCTAATATGGACAAAGATTCAAAGTGAGTCCAAAATGAATGGGGAAAAGTGTTAGGGATATTTCCAGCCTTAAATTTCTCTCCCACTTTGACTTGACTTGCATGTGAATTACTATGAATCATGCATGACAAAGTAAACAAGCAATCAACATGAAATTAAATGACAAGAACATACATTTATAAGGATATGGACATAGACAATGATCTAAACATGCTCCTTGTAATGAGAACTGCATATTTAGACCTACAAATATAAATTTACATGAATATCATTTTATTTTAAATTAGAATAGGCATGAACAAGTACTTAGTAATACCAAAAATTAATGTAACAATTTAAAAAGGTTGATGTAGGATTACAAACATGTAGTTTTAACTCAAAAGAAATCAATGTAGGATTATGGAGTCATCATTGCAAAAATAATGATATAAGGTTCTAAAGGAGTCATCATAACTCAAAGAACAATGTAGGGTTGTGAAGGATCCACTATAGCTTTAATAGAATTATGTAGTTTTGAGAAAAAACAATTATAACCAAAAGATAATAATTTAGAGATACAAAGGAGCCATCATAACCAATGAATTGATCTAAAGATAGAAAGTCGCCATCATAACCAAAATAATGATGTAGTTTTGTGGAGAAGGTATCATTTCTAAAATAATTATGTAGAGTTATGAGGGAGCCAGCATAACCAATTGAAATGAAGGAGATAGGGTGCTCCAATCCCTTGGGAGGATGGAACTTGGGGTTAGGACCTATTTCACTTAGTTTCACTCAAGGAAACCCTAGATATCTCAATCTAAGGATGGAGTAAAGGAAAGAGATTTGCTAAAGGTTGTCCTAGGATGTGATTAAAGACTAAAGAGGGGTTCACCACCAAGCTAGGGCTTGGAAAGACTAGTAACATGCAAGATCTAATGATAAAACCTAATGATATGTAAACTCAAATGAACGGCCTAAAAATGGATGCAAATCCAAATAGTAAATTGGAAAAGTATAGAGGTGCACCTGGAAACTTGTAGAAGCTCAAAATGAAATCTGAAATGTTGAAAATGCTAAATTTAATGCACACTGGGACTCATATGCTAGACTGGGTGATTTAGTCCTAGATTAGGGTTTTTGGACAAGAATAGAAATTTGGAAGTGACAAGTCTAGAACTCCTAAAGACTGGAAAAAGCCCTGTAATGGGACTCATACGCTAGAAGTGGCGTATCAATCTTGCTCAACTTTTTCAAAAGGTCAAGATTTGAATCTGCTCTGTTATCTCTGATCTTTCTTCCAATCCTAATTTCTAGATCTAAAATGCTAAATTCTACTCTCTAGATGAATTTTAGTGATCTTGTAAACAAGGTGACAACTTTGACAACTTTGCAAACTTGAAAATTTTCCAATCTTGCTCTTCAATGCATCTTCAACCTAGATCTATAAATCACATAATAAAGAGAGGAAAAAATGTTGTTTTGTTAGTAGAAAGGGGTTTTCCTTCGTCAAACCCCGTTTTGGTAATCAAACCTTGAAATGAAATGAAATAGAAAGGAGGAATGATGAATGAACAAAATTCTATGTTGCAACTCACCAAACCCTTGAATAGGATATTGTAAACATGTATGAAATGACTAGCATGAATGTGGATCTTGACTCTTGCTTGAATGATATGGATCTAGACTTGAATGCTTGCTTGAACCATGAAACCCTACATCACAAATGTTAGCTCAAAAACAAACATGATGCATGATGACTTTAACATGATGCTTCATAATCTTCTCTTGAAGGCTCTTGAATGCTCTTGTACACTCTTGAATTGCTAGAATGCTTGAATGCTTAGGTCACACTTGCTCATAAAGATTGTCAGGTGGAAAATGAGTGAAATAACCTTGTATTTATACTTGTCTATGCCAAATTTCATGAAATTACAACACTACAAGCTGACATTAGATCTACGAGAATAAAATCTCGCCAAGAATTTGAATTTAATTTAGGTCTAAGCTAAGCGGGACTCATACGCTAGTTGGGGCATATGAGTCCCATTAGGCTAAGCTTGGGACACATTTTTCAAGAAAGGCAAGTAGTTTAGTGTGAAATACAGATCAGGGTCCCGAAACCTAGGTGGGACCCATATTCCCAAGGTGGAATATGATTCCCAAATCACTAAATATGGGCCATACAATCCCAAAACACATGAATTATGATTAGATATTGGTAAATTTCATGATTAATCTCAGAAAGATGCATTAAATAAGGCTTGTGGATGTAAAATAAGACTAAATAAGGCATAAAAGATCTTGATTTATTAATGAATCCCTAGATTAGTGTGAAAGTGTAAAGGTACACTTTACAACACCCTAAATAAGGCACAACTAGGTTCACTTAGTTTACAAGGTCCCAAGACATTTAATGTGAATGTGTTAATCACATTACAACACTAAATCAAGGCAACATTAGACTTAATTTAACAGGTAGGGCCCAAACAAGTGTGAAGATGAGAGGGATACATTTTTCGTTACTAAATTTATCCCCCACTTTAGTGAGAGGATGAACTTGCTTCAAACTAACACTAAAGTAGACAAAATCGCATCAAGAGGGGTCCAAGTGTAGTGATGTAGATGGTATAGGATGACAAAAAACAAAGGAGATGGCCAAGTCCCTAGGATCCAAGATCCTATAGTAGACCAACATAGGCACCAAAGGACAATCATGAGAATAATGTAAGGAGCAACATCAAGGCACAAACATACACTGCCAAAGACATAAAGAAAAAGAAAAATAAAAAACAAAAGAGGGGTGGATCAAGCTTTGACTATTTGTGCTGCACGCTATGGATTAGATCTATGTTGTTTGTCCAAGAACATTTACAAGTGGAATATTATATCCACAATGTAAACCAAATGCATGGTCACAAGGGCTAGTGGAATCCGATATCCACTAGGTGAGCCCCCAACGAGATGCATATGCATGCAGATAGTATGTGCTCACATAGACAAGCAAGTGGCTATGGGAAAGTCACGCCTAAGTTTGGCTCCCATACAATAACCATACCAAAGTTATACCTCATGATAACTTTGATAAGGCGCCACACAATGATGAACTTTGAGCTTCATGAGGCAAGCAAAGCTTTGTATGCTTGACACCAATGAACAAACAAGATGGCACCATTGGCAAGCAAAGTGTGTTATGCAAGATGGCCATATAACAGATGTTGTAAATGCAAGATAGTGTAAGATACATTCAAAGGAGTTTTGCTTGGTTCATGTAAGGTCTTATCTTAGGGAACATTGTGCCTAATGTCTCCAAGAGAGAACCAATCAAAGAATAGAAGATTCACAACTTAGGGGATGCAATGTGTTTCATCAAGCCATTAAGAGGAATATAATATGCTAGGAGAGATCGCACTCTTGCAGGACATCACACCCAATGTCACCACAAGCGAAAGAAGCATCACATGAAATAAGAAGACTACTCAATGAAACATGAGTTGTAAAAGAAAAATTCCATAACCAAGGGGTTTCCCCATAACAAAATCCAAAAATCACACAAAGGATCCATGGATTCGAGGTCAATATGTCTTTGCTACAGTGTTTTTTGAGAGCTTGGAACTGTCATCATTCCCCAAATAATCATGGAACGGGAAGAATGACATAAAGAGAGCGAAAACAAAGAAAAACCTTTCGGGTCAACATGGAAAATACCTAAATGTCTTGACACCTTGCATCATCCCTAATAGGAAAACACGAGACAAATGAAAAGATAAAGGAAAAGCTTTTTGGTTGAAACATGGAAGAGACCTAAATGTCTCAACACCTTGCATCATCCCCAAAAGGAAAATACAAGACAAATGAAAAGATAAAGGTTTACGACATGGAGAAGAATGTAGGTACAAATAGAGGAATGTCAAAAAGAGAGAGATACATCAAATGAAACATCACGGGGGATCACATTACGCATATGCAATCACATAAAGAAACATGAAAAAAAACAAAAAAAGCAAGAATAGTAAGGCACATGCAAGTCAACCTATTAGCAGGTCATCCACATCCTAATTGTGTTCATCATATACAGAAGGTCGACAACTAGCCAAAGGGACAACAACAAATGCACTACTAGGACAAGGTTATCTAATTCTTGCCCCTACTGTGTGCAAGACAAGAATGAGCCGAGGTAGGTGATGGGGAAGGGATCTTTGCAGTTTGAAATGATTTGCAATGAATGCAAAGCATGTAATAGTGAGAATATCATGATCCTACAACTATTACATGGCAAGGAGCGAAAGGACCAACTTTAAGGGATTATTTCTATGATATCAAACTTTTTGAATATAAGTTTCAAATCATGACAGTCATCAGTACTATGTCCAAGGACTCTATGGTATCAACAATATGGAACATTTGCATCTTTAGGGTATATTTTTGGATTTTTTCTTATGGGTGGTAATGTTATAAGTCCTTGGTTTAGAAGCATTTGTAAAGTTCTTTTAGTAGCAGACGAAGGACAAGGGAATTTTAGTTTCTTTAGTTTGTAAGGCCTTCATTGCTTGCTAGACTCACCAACTTCTTGTGGTATGTGTTGAGGAGGGGGACCAATGACAATCCTATCTTCCTTATCATTGTTATGAGTGTCCATGGGTTGTTCTTTAGGAAGGACACTTATGTCTAGAGGAGGAACTTGATATCCTAAGCCTTTAGTATTTTTAGTTGGTATTTGTTCTAGGAGTTGATGAACTCCATGTTCACTTGGTGTATCACATCCTTGTTTGCTTAAGATCGTGAATCCTTTTCCATATGTCTCTTCTAAGTTGATTTATGTGTTTATTACCTTGTTAACATAGAATGGTTGAGTGTTTGTTTGATAGAGGAACTAGGTTCACCTATTGTAGGGAACTTAGGCTCAGCTTGTGGTTCAATTTCAGGATGTAAATGACCAAACATCTCAAGTGGTGGGATGATGGGAGGTGTTGGTTGTTTTAGTGAAGGATAAAAGGATGCATTAGTCTCGAGGTTGTTAAGGAAATCATTTAGGAAGTTGTTCATGCCATCATCTTCTCCAATGATGTCAACATCACGAGGAGGACATGCATTAGGAGATGAGTGAGCATGAGCAAGTTCAATTTCATTACAGTCATTTCTAAAAGCATAACTTGACACATCCACTAAGGATTCAAGGACATCCACAACTTACCAAAGCACATATCCATAATGAAATGCAATGTAAGAACTTAGAATAAAAGGTGTAAATGCAATTTTGAGATTATGCAATGCATGCAAAGAATCGAATGAAGCTAGATGCAATGAAATGAATGAAACAAAAAATCTGTAAATTGAAACAGATAACTAACAACAAAAAATAAAAACATAGAAATAGAGTTTTTAATGCTGAAAAATGCAATTTAAAATCTAAAACAGGACTAAATCGCTCACAGGGGCATATGAGCCCCAATCAAGGCTTTTTCAAGGATTCAAATGTTGATAAACAGTTAACACGAAATACCCAGGAATTAGGAAAAACTACACGTACTAGGATTAAATCTCCCAGAGGGGTGTATGAGTCCTAGATTAGGGTTTTTGCACAAATTTTAGAAAAATTTAATTGAATGTTATGTTTTCTGGTTAGGATGATGTCTAGGCTATGTGAAATTATAGATTTTAGATGGAATTCAATGATGCAAGATGCAAAAATGCAATCTATATGTACTTTCACTAATGCAAGATTTGGAAACCCTAGATGCAAATTAACTAATGCAAAATCCTAATGCAAAGTTAATGTAAGCTAGATCTAGGACTATGATGCACTCCAAATCAGAAATGAGGTGTTCACATTAGGTTCACCAAAATGAAATGAAGGAAATAGGGTGCTCCAATCCCTTGGGAGGATGGAACTTGGGTTTAGGACCTATTTCACTTAGTTCCACTCAAGGAAACCCTAGAGATCTCAATCCAAGGATGAAGTAAAGGAAAAAGATCCCCTAAAGGTTGTCCTAGGGTGTGATTAAAGACTAAAAAGGGCTTCACCACCAATCTAGGGCTTAGAAAGACTAGTAACATGCAAGATCTAATGATAAAAACTAATGCTATGTAAATTCAAATGAATGGCCTAAAAATGGATGCAAATCCAAACAGTAAATTGGAAAAGTACAGAGGTGCACCTGGAAACCTATAGAAGCTTGGAATGAAGTCTAAAATGTTGAATTTAATGCACATTGAGACTCACACACCAGGTTAGGTGATTTAGTCCCAGATTTGGGTTTTTGTGTGGGAACAAAAAATTGGTAGTGACAAGTCTAGAACTCCTAAAAATAGGAAAAAGCCTTGTACTGGGACTCATACACCAGAAGTGGTGAATCAATTTTTCTTAGTTTTTTTGGAAGTCAAGATTTGAATCTGCTCTCCTATCTTTGCTCTTTCTTCCAATCTTGATTTCCAGATTGGAAATGCTAAGTTCTACTATGTAGATGTATTTTAATGATCTTGTAAACAAGGTGACAATGTTGACAACTTTGCAAACTTGACAACTTCTTTCCAATCTTGCTCTTCAATGTATCTTCAACCTAGATCTACAAATCACACACTAAAGAGAGGGGAAAATGTTGTTTTGTTAGTAGACATGGGTTTTCCTTGGTCAAATCCCATTTTGGTAATCAAACCAAATGAAATGAAATAAAAAGGAGGAACAATGAATGAACAAAATGCTATGTTGCAACTCACCAAACCCTTGAATAAGATACTACAAACATGTATGAAATGGCTAGCATGAATATGGATCTTGACTCTTTCTTGAATGATATAGATCTAGATTTGAATGCTTGCTTGAATCATGAAACCCTACATCACAAATGTTGACTCAAAAAAAAACATGATGCATGATGACTTTGACATGATACTTGATGCTTGAATAATGCCCCAAAATGCTTGATAATCTACTCTTGAAGGCTCTTGAATGCTCTTGTAGACTATTGAATTGCTAGAATGCTTGAATGCTTAGGTCACACATGCTCATATTAAAGATTGCTAGGTGGAAAATAAATGAAATAACCTTTTATTTATACTTGTTTATGCCAAATTTCCTGAAATTACAACAGTAAAAGCTAACATTAGATCTAGGAGAATAAAATCCCACCAAGAATTTGAATTTAATTTAGGTCTAAGCTAAGTGGGACTGCTCCACATGTGTAAAAGATAAGTGTAGAAACATGTGTCATGTATACATGACCTAACATAACAAAAAATATCTAAGTAACCTTAACCAACTAGGTGTGAATAGGAGCCATAAAGTAGGTAGATGACTAAAGACACTTTTCACACCAACAAAGTCTAGGCTCTAAAGATATTTGAAGATATGATCATATTAAGTTTTGGTTAAGTTTATAAATAAACATGCCATGTATACACTATATATTAGGAAAACCCAATCAAAGAGAGTTCAAAATTAATGGAAAAAATGTGAGTTATGCACTTCTTGTCCTTGTGATATTTTTTTTTCCTATGACAAGCACTTAAAATTTTTATTAATAGGTGTAGAGGATAAATTAACTCTACATTAAAATTATTTAAGCTAACTAAATAAGTAACACTCAATTAGCAAACAATTAACCTAGATAGAATTAGTTGAGATTGATAATTGAAATTACATAAATTAAACATGGAATTAAAATAAACTAAATGTGATACTTAGCTAAAAAATTGATGATGGAACTATCACAAATGTTACAAGTTGATTCATCAATGCTTTGGAATTTTAGTTGACTTAGAAAAATATCTCAAATTTTACAAACTGGTTATTTTTCAACCTAGATTGCCCAAAAAGTGTGAAACCGATCTCCATGTGTGTGGATATGAAGTTGCACATGGTGATGATCTGAAATTGGTAGATTTGATATAGCAAAATTGAAGTTGTTTAGATTCGTGTGCTTCGATTTATGTTGTCTAAATGTATGAGAGGAAAGGCAATGCCTAAGAACATATTGAGGAATCTACTAGATTATGAGGGTCTAGTTCTTCTCAATTATATCTCTAAAGGACTAACTTTATAACTCTAAGTGAAAGATCAAAAACAAGTGATGTATTGATTTAATTATTTGAGAATGTTCTAGATTCTTTTTATTTTGCTTATAACTAAAAATGTTTGTATGCTTAATAGGAATGTCCATAACTCGTTTCAAACTAAATGAATGAATGCCATTAAATACAAAACCAAGTTCACAATCAATAAATCATATATTAGGTTGGCTCACAATTGATTAGAGAAGTGGTTAGTAATAAAAGAATAATTTTTTGAATTTTAAAAAATCAAAGATCAAATCTTTGACTTTAAAGTAACTTTAAAGTAACTTGGATCAAGTGTACCCCACATATATAATCTAAGATGATAACTAAATCTATATATATATATATAAAACAATATTTAAAAATAAAAAATAAATCCATAAAAAGCAATGAACTCACAAGATAAAGGAAAGAATAATGAATAAACAATTTTCACCACAAGACAACTTAATTATTTCTCTATTCTTTAGAGCTTATCTTTAAAAAGCGTCCAATGGGCAACTTTTGGTATCCAAGGTGAGAATCTTTTGCTTAGGCTTTACATTATCCCACATGAGGATAATCAATATAATTTGTCCAAATGGAAACAAATCATCTAATGCTCTATGACAACGATCCCTGTGATAGCCAAAAAATGAGAAAAAAACTAATATTTGCCTCCACTAAGCAATGCACCATTGATGTTTTCCCCAACTTCTTTTTTTTTTTTTGTTAACGACAGGGGTATCCCCGCGACCCCGCCCAGCGACCCAGCAGCCCGTATCTTGGGTACCAAGGGCGAGCGGGGGCGAGACTAGTCCCCTGCGGGGGGACCCAACAGCCGGCAAGCCAGTCCCAACCGGGTAAACCCAGGAGCGGAGTCGAACCCGAGACCAATGGGGAGCAAACCCATGGCCCAAGCCAACTCCGCTACCTGTGCCGGCTGATGTTTTCCCCAACTTCACTCCAACCGTCCCATGCCTTGGACAACTACACCCCACTCAATATTTGCACCATTCCCAATCTCCCCTCATTTGCATCACTTCCCCACTCCATACTAAATCGGAAAAAGCCAACGACAATAAAAACCAAACATTGTTAATTAATAACAACTATTGTCCCTGAATAGGCAACGGCTGATATGTTAATTACTTAAACCGGGAGGAAAGTGGCCGGCGCGGACCCCCGGGCGGAGAAATGAGAGCGCTCGGGTGATAATGGAAATAAAATATTACGGCTGAGATGGACGTATGCAAGTATGGGACGTGGAGATGGTCCACGTTGCGTGTGGGATAAGACAAGCATGCAAACTCGGGGTTGCATGAACCAGGCTCGACGTGCGCCGGCCGCAGCCGCCTTTCGCATCCAGCAGTTGGGCCATCCTCCATGACGTGCGACATGGCCGATTCGCCTCTACGCCCTATTTGCTTGGAAGCTTTGCTTACATCGCCTCGCAAGTCCCAAGCTACTTGAAGATATTTGTATTTCTATAATCATTTAATCTGCTTAATTTAATTTGGTCTAAGATGCTTGTTGGACGCCGCTCACCCTCCCCACGAGAAAAATAATTGAAATTGACTAGGGACGAGGAAAATTATTCAGATGAATGGGAATCTTATATGATGTTCACATTAGACATATAAATGTTGCAATGTTGAGAATTCAATGTAAGAGAAGGTATTATGCTCTTCTCTTGTAAAGGATTAGTTTATGCTAATTAAAAATAGGTAGAGGTGTAAGGTTATGAACTTTATTTTGGTTGGATGTGTATTTTATTTATAAATATTTTAATAGTATTGGTGATGTGTTTTCTTAAGCATTCAAATGATAATGGTATTGAAGAGAATATTTCATAAATGAATAGTTATAAGCATATTTGAGATAGGACAAGAGGGAGACTAAGAGCTAAACTATAAATGGAATATAACATCTATGATGGTCGTGGTCATGGTTCATCTAATTCAATTGTCAAACGACTAATAGTAATTTTATTCCTTATTCATATAAAAAAGTGGTAAATATTTATCCTATTTTTGTTGGCCAAAACTAACATTTGACTATTGAACTGAATTGTATTTAAAAATAACCTTACCAAATTGTGTGGAATACATTTTTGCAATACTATATACTCACTAAGTATACAACACAATATACACAAAGTCTCTATTACTTGTAGTAAATTGTGTTGACAAAATGATGACAATCTTTAAATAAATAAGATTTGTAATATATACATATGAATGAATGAATAACTTTTAACATTTAGAGACTAAAAATAATGTAACCTTAGAAGCTAAGACCGAAATTTCTATCTTACGAGCATTTAATACTTGAGAAAATACTCTCTGATTATGTTTTACAAGTCCTTAAGCGGAGATTAATCATGAAATTGACAGACAATTTTGTTGTGATAATAGAAATGAAAGGTGGTGATTGAGGGGAATGAAAAGGACAACTCGAGGCATGTAAAGTAAATAAAATAATGAAACAGGTGGACCCATTTCCAACCTAGCCAATGTTGTGACTATTAAAACAACATTTACAATTTGGAGGGAACATCTAATGGCCAATGGTCCAGAGAGAATCTCCAATCTCTCAACCCCCAAGTAGTTTTTTGAAGTAAATATAACATGTGATGATTTTTGAGGGAGAGTCCCAAAATAGACTTCTTAGGTAATAGTTTTTTAATATTTTTTAATTAGGTTGCAATAACTATTGACTTAGTTGAGATATTAACAAAGGATTGTGTTCCATTTAATTTTATTATAAATTTAATTGTTAGCACGAAGATTAAATTTTGAAGTAGTCAATTCAAAAAATATCATCTTCAATCAAATCAATCTCATTGAAGATTTGAAGTGCTCCATCATAAAGAAATATGAGAAGCATCAAAGCTTCATATGAACATATGTAGCTCCTTCACATTGTGGTTGCCTTATTGTGCCAAGAGACCCCACTTTATTGTAACAATAGAGTTGCCTTTACTAGACATTATTAGGATAATATAGATGGCAACATTGTTGGAGGCAACAAAGATATTAGTGCTTTCATGTAAGGACATGCGACTATACAAGTACAATGGTAGTAGTGTCATTACAATCACAAAGGTATTCTTTTTTTAGGTAAATAATCTAGATAAATTAAAGAAATATAGTATATATAAAATTGTTTAAATTAGATGGTAAGATTTATGAGTAACTTTTTGATAGATTTTTAAAATTTATTTTGATTGTATTGAATGAATGTGTTTGATTCACTGTGTGTTTTTGGCTTGGTTAATTTTAATTGGTTTAGTTAAACTAAGAAACACACTTGGAGAAAAAAATTCAGAGAATAGTTATATTTAGTTGGATTTTATTCAATGTATATGTTTCATAGTGTCATTTGTTTTTTCAAGTTGGTCATGTTCGAACGTGGGTGTTAGGAGGATTTTTTTATAGAGTGCATTGTGGTAAGTTGAAATGAGTTTTACATTTTGTGGTACAAAATGTATGTTGAATTACATGTGGTGATATTATAGCATTAAGTTGTGGTGCAACAATTACATGTGGTGATATTATGGCATTGAGTTGTAGTGCAACATACATGGTTTGATTACATGTGGTAGTGTTGTGACAACTACAAGTCATTTGAAAGAACTCACAATTACATATGGAAACAATGTTTGTTGGAAGCATGAAAAGTGATGCAAGAGCACTTGTAACAAAAATAGAGTTCATGTGCCATAATTTGAGAGTGGGGTCATGTTTTGGAAGATAAAAATAAATACCACACTTGAAATCAAAATTAATTTTATATTTATGTAGGCTACCACAAACAAGGAGTTGGTAGTGGTGGCTATACTAGCAACATGTATGTATATCAACAATGTTAAGCATATGACTATTGATTCATAGTATATGATAGCAACTACATATGTGAGATGATTATGGTTAAAAAATGTGTATCAACTTTTCTCTTATTTTTAAGATTGCAAACAATGTGATTTACAAGTTGTAGAATATAAAATTTTAATTTATGAGCTATAGAGAAATATATTAGGTTGTTCAAAATCTTTTCCAAGGATGCATGGTGTCTAGATATCTTTACACTCTATAATTTTTTCTAAATGGGCCCTAACGACCTTTTAGGTAAAAAGTTATAGCCTCTAAAAGTTAGACCTCTCGCATTGGAAATGAAAAAATATCTAGGACACAAAAAGGTTGTAAGAGGGAGTTACAATTGTTGACCAACTTATGAGATATGTTATGACATGTCATAAGACATATTTGGATGGATATAATATATCCAAAATGAAACATCCCTATTGGTGAGTGGATTATGATGAGCTTATGGAAGGTAGAAGGAATATGTTATTTTTAGTCTATAAACTCATGTTGGAATTTGTGTGTTATTTTTCTCACTAGTCATTTGGGCACCATATTTTAGGGTGGTTTTAACAAATGATTTTGTTATTACTATATGATGGTTTCATGTATTACTTCTCCTATTTATTAGTTTTGTGATTTTCCTTCACTTGTGGTGACCTTATTATGCCATGAGGCCTGCCCTACTTTATTGCCAACAATAGAGTTGCTTCTACCAAACATTATTATGGAAATATAGATGACAATATTGTTGGAGGAAGAAAAGGTATTAGTGCTTTCATGTAAGGACATGCAACTATCTAAGTACAATGAGAATGGTGCTCCTATAATGATAAAGGTATTCCCTTTTTAGGTAAATAATTTAGATAAATTAAAAGAATACAAAAAACATAAAGATATTTAAAGTAAATGACAAGATTTAATAGTAATGTTTAAAAGGGGATTGTTAAATTTATTTTGTTTGTATTAAATGAATACATATTTAATACACTTTGTAATTATTTTTGGCTTGGTTAATTTTTTGTGGTTTAATTAAATTTATAAATACAACTGGAGAAAATAGTAAGAGTTTAGTTAAATTTAGCCAGATTTTATTTAATGCCCATGTTTGGTAAACTAAATTAGGTTTTTTTTGGTTGCTCATGTTGGGACTTGGGTGATATTCCCCTATAAAGAGTCACTGTAGAAAGATTTTTTTGCATAGTACATTGTAGTGAGTTTTTAGGCTTTGCATTACAACATACATGTTGAATTACATGTGATGATATTATGGTTGTAAGTTATGGTGGGTTTGTTTACATGTGATGGTGTTATGAGAACAAGTGAAACTCCTTTGAAAGAAGAACTCACAGTTGTATGGAAATGGTATTTATTGGAAGCATGAGCAATGATTTAGGAGCACTTATTGTAGATGTAATGCCCTATCTTGTTACCTAAAGAATAATGCATTGTCTACGTAAGTGTAATAATTTTTTTTTTAAAAGTGTAATCATTTACTTAACTTATTACAAACATTACCTAAGTAAAGTGACAACACACTACATGAAATTACCATAGATGACTTTAGTATTTAGCATTGCATATATATTAATTTACATAAACTTAAAAGTATACATTGAATTTAACATTTAAATCACATCATTGAAAGCATAAAATACATAAAAGATTCTTTCATACATTGCATTTGAAATAACATTACAATACTCATTTTCCATAATGAGGTAAATAAAATAAATGTTTACAATTACATATTACAGATGTTCACCTCATAACAATTGAGGAGTGTTACACAAATACAGTTTCCACTGTTACAAATAAGGAAGTACACATATATCCACATACGAGCTCTCCATCCATGAAGCATGCATTACCATGTTCAAGAACTGGGGACCCAACAGAGTAAGGTGCATGTTCCACCCAACCATGTGGTACCCGTAGGCCCACCCCCCATGCTAGGAGATAGTAAAAAGGTTCCCTAAACATAACCTATAAACCCTAGAC
>VDFB02082494.1:0-17126 GCA_007258455.2 Sequoia sempervirens
TATATGACCTTTTTTTGCTTATGATGACACAGTTGTATCCCTTAACCCCTATTTTTTTTAAGGTGAAATTGATTTATCCATTATCCTATAGCCACTTTTTATATTACACATTATTTTTTGACTTTTTTAATTAGAACTTGTTCAATTTAATTATATATTATTATCTTATTCTACTCAAAATTTTATAAATTTATGTCAAAATATGAAGCTATTATCACATGAAGCATGTGTGGATAATCACCCATATTCATATCTTTAATGTATGTCATTTCCATTTACTTTCATGTTGGTTACTTTTTTACTTTGATATGCATGATTTATAGCAGTTTGCATCAAATTCAAAGAGGGGCAATATATAAGGGTGAAAAATGCATCACTAACAATTTTCCCTTGTTTTTATAGATTTACTTTGAACATTTGTCCCTAGAGGAATAATATAGAATCTAAATGTTGTATTTCCATGTGAGAATTGGCATCCATCACATACATTATCTAATTTTGAGTCCTTGTTTCCTATTAATTTGGACCCAAGATTCATATGTGTTTCTTTTTTGCCTAGTTCAAAAATATAGTCATAGTGTTGAGTGTCATTTAGGACCACATGTACAAGATTGAACCTCAATTTCTAAATTTAAATTTAAACATGGGCCAAAGATGGCTTACCTCAAACTAACTATTTCCCACTAATGCACACATGAAATATTCATATGTGCATGCTATTGTGTTGTGTAAAAGGATAAATCCCTAGTTCGTTTTAAATAATCAATAAAACATCATCTCATAATATCATCATTTGTCTAGAAGAGAATTTAGAGTATAATGTTGGTAAATTTGCAATTATAAAGATAGACATAGGCATTTACATTTATACTTAGTGTTTATTCCAATGTTTTCCAAATCATTGAATTGATCAAAGAGCTTGACTAAGGGGCAAGGTGGGAAGCTCGTAGAATTCTCTTTCCTTAGACATGCAATAAGTTCCAACAATACTTCTAAGCAACACCCTTTTAAAATATTTCAAGTGAACAATATTCTAAAAACCCAAAATACAAAGTTGAAGATGATATTTCTATATTAAAAATTGTAAATCACACTTAAAATTATAAGTATGAAAATAAATAAAAATAAAAAACAATTAATTATCAATCTATCAAATATAAAATTATAAATCTAATTTTAAAAGCTAAAATTAATTTCATAAAATATGTATTACAATAAATTTTCCATTTATCATATCTAAATTAATTAAATATATTCCTCTTTATTAATTTAACATTTATTTTATTAAATATTTCAATACAATTCAAAACTCAACATAGGGTGATAAATTTGAATAGAGGAATGTTTTACTACTTAATCAATGGAAGATTGAATTGGGAAAAGTCTGAAAAGTTGAGTTGCAGATGACAAGAAGTGATACTTCACATAATTGTTCCAATTTAAAACTTTAAGAAAATGCCAGAAGCTTTAGTGAAATATCAAAATATCATGGATGGACCTAGACTAGGACCATATATTATTCCTAAAATAAGTTTATAAGGCAATGCTATGTAGCATTAACTAGGACCAAATCCTAGAACAATATATGACCAATGGTAATAGCGTATTGTCATAAATAAAAAAATACAAGGCTATGATTGGTGACAAAGGGGAATAAAGGTACATAAAAAATTAAACATTCAATCTCATTAGAATTTTGTCCAAATTCACAGTCTTGTGTTTTTTCTGATTAAAAATTAATAAATAGGATTAAATTTGCATCATGAGGCTGCATAGAAGTTTCCATCACTATAATAGATAAAGGTGAAATAAAATTTCTTCCACCTTCAAGACAATAAAGGAAAATAGATTTGCAAGTGGTAACTTTCATACGAAATGGCATAAACATAACACGGTATACACTTGGATCCACTCGAAGATACACTTTTTGAATTTAAAAAATAAAAGCGTATAATATCTCAAACAAATTTTATAAAAAAATTATAAAGATGACGTTAAATTGATCCACATTAAAATTAAAAATCTTGAGTTTGTTTGTTTCCATTTCTACTCCAAGTTAATATCCAACTGATTTAAATTTATTTATATTGTAAATTTTTCGTCATCACAAACACATGAAGCATAGTGGCTCTCCACAAATGGCGACTATTTTTTATATATATTTTCTTGTATCGTAAGCCACAGTCAAGCGAGAAGCTCGGCACTCACGATGCCGAGATTGCGTGTGATTTTAATCCTCTATCTAATTGGCGTCTTTAAAGGGACAAACAAAAGAGTCGTTTAAGGAAAAAAGCTGTGGGGTCGGTGAAAACGCCCAGCCAAGAGGACCCAATTGATACACCAGACAAAGAGAATTTCATTCTCCACCCCCTAGGAGACAACAGTTCACATTGGAATTCAGGCTCATCTATTTAAATATCTAGCAACAATACAGATGAATGAAATAACAGTTTAGCGAAAGAATCCAGATTTAATTTGTTTTATATTTTCAGTTAATTGTATTGTTTGTTAAAAGCAACATTACACACTGTAACTGAAAACAAAGTCCTATTAATAATAGAAGCGGCAAGGCAAACAAGAAAAATGGTTCAGTCCTAATTAAACAGTCATGGCTTAAAAATACCTTCAAAGAAGACAGTTTCAACAAAGAAGCGTTGGTGCGAGAGCCTGAAACATCCCTGCAGCTGGAATGTCTCCTGTCTGATTAGGGCGAGTCACTTGGCCAGAAATACACCTTCAAAAAGAAGAGCAGAAGTTTCAACGAAGGAAGCGTTGGTGCGGAGCCTGAAACATCCCCTGCAACTGGAATGTCCTCCTATTCTGATTGAACAGTCATGGCAAAATACCTTCAAAAGAAAACGAAGTTTCAACGAAGGAAGCATCGGTGCGGAGCCTGAAACATCCCTGCAACTGGAATGTCCTCCCGTCCTGATTGAACAGTCATGGCAAAATACCTTCAAAAGAAAACGAAGTTTCAACGAAGGAAGCGTTGGTGCGGAGCCTGAAACATCCCTGCAACTGGAATGTCCTTCCATCCACTACGATGACAATGAATTCAAGGAGGATTTCCTCGACTTTCACTCCGACGACCTCTCCTTTACCTACACTAATGACTCAACTCTTGAAACTTATGCTCAACTCAACACCACCAGCCCACCCAATGACGATATTTTTGTAATAACCCAAGAGAATAATTGTAGGTCTGAATGGTACAAGCGGAATGGCCCTGCACCCAAAAAAAGAAACGCTTGGGCGCTTCAGTTCCGTGACCATATCTGGAAATACGCTCAGATGTACAGAGCGGAGACCTGCATGACCGAAGATTTGGACGAAGATCAGGGGAATAATAAGCGGGGAAGCGGAGGAGAGATCGATCCAGGTGAAGGTGTGGAACTGGTTCAGCGGAGATTTGGTCATAAGAAGCTTCAGTTCCGCGACCATATCTGGAAATACGCTCAGATGTACAGAGCCCAGACCTGCATGACCGGAGATTTGGAGGAAGATCAGGGTAATAATAAGCGGGGTAGCGGAGGAGAGATCGATCCAGGCGAAGGGGTGGAGCTGGTTCAGCGGAGATTTGGTCATAAGAAGCTTCAGTTCCGCGACCATATCTGGAAATACAATCAGATGTACAGACCGGAGACCTGCATGACCGGAAATTTGGAGGAAGAACAGGGTAATACTAAGCGGGGAAGCGAAGGAGAGATCGATCCAGGCGAGGGTGTGAAGATCATCGCTCTCGCTCAGCATTTCCCCTGTGATGGGTACCTCGTGCTAGGCTGGCGTGGCAAGCCCATCATCGCTGCTTCTTTCTGGAAGTGCTAGAACGCCCACCCACGCCTCTGCATTTTCATTTTCTGTTTGTTTTTCTTCATCATCGTCATCATCATCGCTTTCGTCTTCATCGTATAATTAAAACCATGAATAATACTCGACGTAAATCGTTAATCGTCTCAAGATAAATAGCAAAGATCGCGATACAGGAATTCGATCAGTAGTTCTCAGATTTTAATGGCCGGCTTTGGCCCTGACGTTAGAAACCTATTCGAATTTTTGTATTAAATGCTTTGTTGATTTATTTTCTCTATGAATCAGGTTTGCATTTTGGCAAATTGACAGTATTGTGTTTTGGTTGATGGTGAGTGAGTCACATTTTAAATTTATCAAAACTTCCGCGATTTCCAAAACACCGCCAACCAATTACGGTATTATCATTTCACTGGTTTTATTCTAGCTATAAGCGTCTGTGTTATGTTTGTCAAGGAAAATCTAAGAGCACAGTAGAATAGAATAGAAACTAGTCTGTACATGACGCGCCCCTAAATCTCTCTGTTACAGTTTTTTTTTATTTGTTTCCAATGGTGGGGGTTGGTCTGTTTAAAGATTTTGCTGGGCTTCTTGTTACAAACGGTATTTAAAATATTATTGAATGCTAGATGGTGGAAATTATTTTGTCTTATTGGAATTATACTACATTTAAATACTGTATAATTATAACCATGAGATCGAATGGAAATTTAACAAGGGAAAGAGTGAATTTGAAGAGAAGCGGAGGAAGCCAAGATACATTGTAATTTTTGGAATGTGTCTTTGGATGTGTAGATTGTAATTGAAAATTAATTTTATAATCTTACCGTTTCTTGTTATTTCATTCATGAATAAGGTAGAGTTGATGATAATGGTTATAAATGTATTTCTATTAAATCTCTCAATCTAAATTGAGTAGCGAAGTATCTTGAATTTTGTTTGTGGGTATTATATGATTTTGGTGCTGATTTTGGATGTCTATCTTGGGATATGAGCCACTCTGTGGGAGTTACAAGTCAAAGATGTTTATTATTAGTGAGGAAGTTAGATTTTCTATTCATAGCTTGTTGGGAGATATATTACTATTTTATGACAAGCTACTTCATTTGAATGTGGAAATTTTTTGTATTTTATTAGTTTAATAGTACATCATTTGGAAAAATTGTTACGGTACTCCTCTTTCATTTCTCTATAAATTAGAGGGATGAGAAAGTAGTTTAATAAGATTGTTTATAGGTACACCTGTACTATTGGAGTGTTGTTAGAAATCGAAGTGTTAATGTGTGAAAATACATCTCCTTTGAAGATTAGTATATGCTTATCTTCTTTCTCATGTTAAGTTCTTTTCTAAAAGAGTTTATTCACATAAATCTCATGTTATATATGGTTTATTGATTTATCTCTTATTGTTGATTTCACAATCACATAATCTTAATAATATGTTAATCCTTGTTAAATAAATAAATTTAATATTTATATACTCTTTCAAAAGATTATAGTGGTTTTACCTTATAAATCAACATTTGGTATCAAAGCTAACTTTTTTGCATAAAAAGATATATTTATATTAAGTGTTGAATATTTTCAAATTCTAATGGGGACATTTTGCATTGTGTGGTTTTGTAAAATTGAGGAAATGATTGTATACCATAGCTTTTATCTTATATATGAACATTGAAAAAATTAATAGCACTAGAGATGAGATGTAGATATTGAAAATAGAAGATCTCATTGAAGAAAGAGATTAGTGATTTCCTCTTTCACTAGAAAAAAACCATCCAATATGTCAAATGAAGATTGGTCAAAATTAGACAAAAAGACACAAATAACCATAATATTTTCTTGCAAATTTTACCTTAGAATATTTCTAAGGAGACTAGGGGAGAGGGTCCCATAGTGGAACGGGGTCCAATAGTGGAGATAGAAGTAGTCCTCAATGGGCCCCATAGTGGAGCACCTTAATATCCAATTGCAAAACATTTTTTATCCATAAAGAACACAAACTAACAAATCATGTGATGCCACATCAGCACACCAATAAAACATGACTAAGTGCACCACTATCGGTCTCACTTTTTTTGGGGGCCTTTTTGGATTCCTCAACAAAAAGCATGCTGATGTGGCATCATATTTGATGATGTGGCTCTAAAACGAAATATAGAAGCACGTGACTTACAAAATAAACTATTGTACAAAATTGGCAGTGATTTGAAATTTTCACATAAGATTTTGAGAAATGCAAAGTTAGGGTGCTCCGCTATAGGCCCCTCTCCCCTACCACACACAAGTTGTGGAAGAGGATATGCAACATCTATCAAACTAAAATTATTACTAATAAGTTATATTTAAATATATTAGAAAAATAGTTTTGTACCCCTTGAACAAGAAATAAATATCTATTTGTGTTGCATCTTTGGAGATATTTTCAGCTAAATTTTATATATATTTGGATTCCTTTGTAAATATATATGTAATATTAGTTAGATATTTTATGTATGGTTTGTAGATTAAAAAATATATATTAAAAACTTAGTACCAAAAAGTAAATTTCGGGGCCAATGGATTTTTGTTCATTAATGATTTTGGGGTACATGCAAAAAGTTGACTCCATTTTTTGGTTAAAATATGGATTTTTTTTACTAAAATTAAAGTTTGTCATAGTTGGAGTAAAAATTTGAAGCACTGAACCCACACGAGTAGCACAATTGGCTTGGGCAATGGGTTTGCTCCCCATTGGTCTTGGGTTTGACTCCGCTCTCGAGTTTGAGAGGTGGGACTTCTTGCTGGCAGGGGATCTCACTCACAGGGGACTAGTCTTGCCCCAACTCGCCCCAAGTACCCAAGATACGGGTTGTTGGGTTGTTGGGCTAGGTCGAAGGGACACCTTGTTGTATATTAAAAAAAAAAATGAAGCATTGACACATGAATTGTTATCGCAGTACAAAAATATAAAATATAAGATTTTATGTGAGTTCCATGTACATAAAAATGCATCCTTAAATCTCATAAATATTATTAAATTGCTACCGTATAGGTTGATAAACTATTCCCACAAAACTTTTCAGTTAATATGTGAATGAAGGTGGTTCATTTGATTAGTTCTCCCGGTTAATATGCAAATATAGTTGGCGCATTCAATTAATTCTTAGCTTAATAAAATAACTAAAACACATGGATAATTTGAAAAGTCACGGGCACTAATAGAATATAATTCTAACTGTTATCTTCTAGCCGCCTGTGAAGAAGGGATAAAAGAGAATGTATTGCTCTATGTTTATTTTTATTTCTTGTAAAAATAATTAAAAAATAATAATAATTTAAAATACAATATTAATATAATAATATTGATATAATAATAATATAATATAATAATAATAATAAATAATATAATAATATTATAATAATAATAAGAATTATATATTAATAATAATATTATATAAGTTATTATATTATTTATATAATATAATATATTAAAGGATATATCTCAGTTTTAAATTATTTAATAAGATAGATAAAGTAGTTTATTCTAATATCTAGATGATAAAAGTTAGTTTTACTTTTTAAAGTGAAAACATAAGACATGTATGAAAATATAAGTTAACCTACACTAGCACCCTACCCAATGACGATACTTCCGTAATATCCCAAGAGAATAATTGTAGTTCTGAAGGATACAAGCAGAATTGCCCTACATCCAAAAAATGTTTTCCAAAAAAATGTTTGGACGCCCTTGGTGGAGAGTGAGAAGATCGAGAGTTTTTATTTGCTCTGTGGGGAAGAGCAAATGAAAGAAAGCCTGAGGAAGGAAGATTCAGTCATAAGAAGCTTGAGTTTCGTGAGCATGTCTGGAAATACGCTTAGATGTATAGAGCACAGACGTGCATGACCGAAGACTTGGAGGAAGATCAGGGTAATAATAAGTGGGAAAGTAAAGGAGAGATCGATCTAGGAAAGGGTGTGGAGCTGGTTAAGCGGATTTTTGTGTGTGCAAAGGAGGTGGCATGCCGGGATGTGAGGCAGGCGAAAAAAATCATACAGGATCTGGGTTACCTGGTGTCACCTTACGGCTCCTTGCTACAGTGCATAGCCACTTATTTTATCCAAGGGCTAGTAGTTTTTCTGGTGATTCTATTAAACCCGAATGGTTGCAGCAACCTTCTATGGGTGGCACTGTTGCTCAGTCAGGTTAAGGATATGAGAAAAGGGGAAAAACATGAGGCACTGTGCTTGGTCTACGAGCAGTGCCCATACATTATGTTCAGCCACTTCGTAGCTAATGTTGTGATAATGGAAGCCTTTGAGGGAGAGGATTACGTACATGTTGTTGACCTGGGGATGACATCGAGTCTCTCATGTGGACTACAATGGTGTCATTTGATTGACAAGCTTTTGGGTCGGCACGGAGGCCAACCAAGCCTCCTGCGTATCACAGGTATCGGGTCCTCATCCGCCACCATGGTGATTATTGGGGCTCAAATCAAGGCCCACGCAGAGGCGGCAGACTTGGCTTTGGAGTTCCAAGAAGTGGAGGTGGCACTAGAGAACGTGGTGGCATCGACGCTAGAGACAAGAGACGGGGAGGGGTTGGTTGTGAAGAGCATGGTGGAGCTGCATTGTGTAGTGAAGGAGAGTAAGGGGTCGCTCAACGCGGTGCTGCAGGCAATACATAAGCTCCAGCCCAAGGTGCTTATGCTGCTGGAGCACAGCGCCAACCATAATGGACCCTTCTTCCTTGGCTGTTTCATGGAGGTGCTTTACTACTACTCCGACTTTTTTGACTCACTCGATGTTATTCTGCCCCACTCCAGCACACAAAGGGTCAAGATGGAGCAGTTCTACTTTGGGGAGGAGATCAAGAACATCGTTAGCTGTGAGGGCCCCACCAGAGTGGGGCACCATGACCGGGTGGACCAATGGCACCGCTACATGAGCTGCATCAGCTTCTAGTCTAGCCTTTTGAAGATTATTTCTCTCACTAAAGGCTGGCTGGTTCAGCATTTCCCCTGTGATGGGTACACGCTCACTAAGGAGAAAGGTTGCCTCATGCTCGACTGGTGTGGCAAGCCCATCATCGCTGCTTCTTGTTGGAAGTGCTAGAACGCCCACCCATACCTCTGCATTTTCATTTTTTGTTTATTTTTCTTCATCATCATCATCGTTTCCGTCTTCATCATATAGTAAATACCATGAATAATAATCGATGTTAATCGTTAATCATTTCAAGATAAATACCAAAGATTGATATACCAGAATTCGATCAGTAGTTTTTAGATTTCAATGGTTGACTTTGGCCCAAACGTTAGAAACATATTCAAATTTTGTATCAAGTGCTTTGCAACTGATTTATTTTCTCTATGAATCAGGTTTGCAGTTTGACAAACTGGCAGCGTTTTTTTGTTTCGGTTGATGGTGAGAGTGAGACACATTTTAAATCAATCAAAAATTCCACGATTTTTGAAACACCGCCAACCAATTACCGTACTATCATTTCAATGGTTTTATTCCAGCGATAAGCCTCTATGTTATGTCTCTAAGGTAAATCTACGAGCATAGTAGAATAAAATAGAAACTAATTTAAATACATGAGAATTTTTTCTTTTGTAATGAATTTGGTAAGGGGAAACTATTAAAAGGAGGTGAATTTTTTTTGCCATAGTTAAAAATTTGTAAAAGAGAACATACTCAATGTTTACTCTATCATTTTACCAAAGTTTTAACTTAGGAAATGAATAATTCAAGTTTCCAAAAACAGGGAAATGAATAATTCAAGTTTCCAAAAATAGGGAAATGAATTTTTCCTTTTTCAATAACATAATTGCATATTGCATAACTAATTTCACATCACATTGCACAAATGAAACAAAATAACATAATTCCGAGTAAATGAAACTCATCTTTTCAAATATAGATTACAATAGATTCATGACCATATATTCAAATTCTTAACTTAATAGAGTTCAAGGTCAAAGTATCCTTATCTGGATCACACTTCTTCTATCTCACAAGTCTCGGGTGCCATCTGCAAGAGGGAGAGCATCACCTAATCACTTTTTCTCTAACTACAAACTTAGCAATCCCTCACACACCTTCCTAACTGGAAGTGGCCCTACCTTTCAAAGAAGAGTTTGGTATGGAAACCTCTAGTAATGCCTATCTAAGTATCTAGTGTTATGACCTACATAACAAGTAAGGTCATACAACTATGGATACCTTCCAACTATGCATGACGCTGTAGACTAGCTATGCAAACCTGGAGTTCAATGAACAAATAAAGTGTAAGCACTTCTAGACTTAATTTAGCCAAAGTTTGATAAATATAATTAATCTAATTTCTAAGGAAGTCGTGTCATAAGTTCACCCACCTCTAACTCGACTTGGAAACCCTATTCACCTATGGTTAACACGTCTATTGGTTTGACCCCAAAGGTTAACTGTCATAACAAGATTTCTTCCAAAAGTGATGACACACTAATGTTGATTTAATCGACCAAATAAGTTTGACTGAAATCTTCTTGGATGCCCTATTACATACATGTAACAATCTGTGTCTGACTACCTCATATTCAAGTATTTAACCTAACACAAGGGAATAATCTATTCTCCTACTTTTAAGGGATTTGAAATTTTGAGAACATAAGTCCTCATCTCAATGTTAAATTACCATACAAAGGTAACAATAAAGAATATATAAGATAATATCATTCAATAGCTAATAGAGACGTATTTACTTCTAATACATTTTTAAACCCTCTTGTTGAAAAGAAATATTAACTCATTCAAACATTATAAATGCAATACTGTATTATTGGGATAACATCATATTACCCTACTTATCTTTTCTTTGTTATGTTAATCTAACAAGTTGGTTGTTACGCTTAAACACAACTTTAGAGAGATTTGTCCTTCCAATGGAACCTTCTATCTCTCAAATACATTTACAAATAATTCTTAGAAACACATAATGCAACCATGATTTAATCAATATAATTCAAGATAAATACCTAACATACACATCTAATTCCCTAATCCATCTTATCTCTTTGTATTACTAAATTAGCTCTATGCATAAATAATCCAACTATTTGTACATGCACTCACATACTTTTCTAGCAACAATAATTTGCACATATTGATGGCATAAGTAACTCAGACAAATAAAAACTTAGATTCATAATTAAAAAGAGAAGGAAAGAGGTATTTTGATCATGCTTGGATTAAAATAGTTTGAATTGAATTCTTGATACTCCTTGCTTCAAATCTACACAATGGGTTAGTCTTAATCTATTTCCTTCTCTATTTCTAGTTCTTCACTCTAATATTACAACTCTCCCTTGTTTCTAAACTATTCACTACAACTACCAAGCAATGCACAACTAAAACTATCAACCTTCCCTCACTCTTTTAACAAATTGATTGTAGTGTCAAAAAAATGTGCACCTTTACATTTTCACACTATTTTTGGGTCCCTTAATAAATTGGACTTAATTAAGCCTCTAATTGGCCCAATTATGTATTTAAAAGCCTAGTTAATCCCATTTTTTTAAATGGAAACTTGTATTAAACAATTGAAAACATTAATTAAATTTCCTTGAAATTGGTGTGTCCTAGGTTTGTAGCCTAGGACCCATTCGTCCAAGGGTGAATGGGTCCCCCTTAGGTTTAGGACCCCATTTTTAATATGTTTTTGGCAGTATTTTTTATGATTCAAATTCAATTTGCAATTGTTAGCCTTTGATGTTTAATTTTTAGGAAATTAGAAAATTACCTATAAATACAAGGTCTTTTTATCAAATTCAAATCCTAAGATATCTAGAAACATTATCAAAACTTCACAAGAGCTAAGATTATTGTCAGAAGTGTTCAAGAGAAGATTTCTCAAGCATTGTTTGTAGCATTCAAGATCTCAAGCATCATTTCAAAGTTATCAAGCATAATGCATGTTTTTGGAGCTAACATTGTGATGTAGGTTTCAAGTTTCAAATCAAGATTCAAGAATCAACATCACATCATTAATCAAGCCACTTCATACAAGATCAATACCTTGGAGAGATGTACTAAGTTTCAGTCCTTCAAGGGTTTCAAATCAAGGGTTTGGTGAGTTACAACATAGCACTTGTTCATTCATCATTCCTTTCATGTTTCAATGTTTCAATTTAAGGTTTAATTACCAAAATGGGGTTTGACCAAGGAAAACCCCCATTCACCAAAGAAAAAAATCCCTCTTGTGTGTGTTTACAAATCTTAGGTTGAAGAAGGATTGAAGATCCATCAAAAAAGAAAAATTATAAAAATTGTCAAAGTTACAAAAGTTGTCAAAGTTGTCGTCAAGCCATGAAAACTCACTTTCAGAATTTATTTCCAAATTACTAAGCAACATGGAGGAATTAGGGGTGTAGAAATAGGACCAAAGGACTGTGAAAGAAATTTTTCAACCATTGTAGAAAGACCCATTTGTCCTTGGGTGAATGAGTCCCAAGATGACACTCAACACAACCTTTTTGTGACAAGTGCATAAAATCAAGCCTTTCTCATATCTGCAATTTCTTTTTGGAATCTATTAGATTAAGGTTTAATTTATAGGTTTCATGTGTTACATTATATCATTGCATTCATTTAGTATTTTTCATTCATCTCCCAAAAGTGTTGTTTCAATAGGTTTACCTCATCCTAGGTCATAAGGAAAACAACAAGATCTCCATCAAGGTTGACTCAGCTAAGCATTAAAAGTCAATCTTGTCCTAGGAGATATCTTTTTTCCAATTAACTAAGGAAGATAGGTGCATCATACCCCCCATTTTTATCATATCTTTGTGATTTACACCCATTTTCCCCTATTTCATTTTGGTGAATCTGGTGTAATTTTCTTATATGTTATCTTTAGCATTGCATTTTGGGGGGAACCCCTTTTCATGATGCAACTTTATTTGGAAACATATGTTTGGCATAGGGCTTTCTAAATAAAGATCTCATGTATTAGCATTTATTGTGTTCTACTTTAAAGTAATTACTCACAGCATGGTGTTTTGCAATTTCTTTAAAGGTGGGGCATATGCATCCCTGCTCAATGTTTGCCTCAAAGTGTGGTCTTCATACTTCACGTGATGTGTCTTCTTTGTGGTAACATTGGGTTTAATGTTCTAGATCATTCTACAAAAGAAGTTGTGTTCACCAATGTGTGAACATTGAAAATAGTGTTATCTAAGAGAAATGGTTTTGCTCCACATTTCTCCACATTTTGGTTTCTGGTATTGCATATTTGAGAGTGTGTTTATAGTGCTCATATCTATCGTCAGTATGATTTGTTCATGGTTTGGTGTTTTGCAAGGTTGAATTTGAAATATGCTAACCAATTTTTTCGATGAAGTAACACAACATAACCAGACACTTAACCAACTTGATTAGCGTTAGCTCCAAATAGAAAACCAAACTTGAAAAGAACTCACACCAAGAATGCACACTCAATCCCAATGAGGAATAGGTGTTGTCATATGGTGGAGGAGCTAAATGAAAAATACTTGAAAGAAACTACTCAACGTCAAGAATGTGCACTCAAGATCCCATTGAGGGCGAGGTGCTAACATATGACGGAGTGATTAATTGAAAACTGAAACAATAGGCGGATAACCAGCCATGAGAATTTCCACGCTACCACTTGAACAGTGGGGGGAAAACATTACAATACAAAACTAATTCATCCGCTGCGGCGGGCATCCACTTATGAGTGGGAATTCGCCACTTTACAGTGGGTGACTAAAGAGAGATTAATTGTTCTTTCTCCACACTGGCGGTAAACCATCCAGGGGTTACAAATGTATGAAATTATAACAAGTAATTGCAGCAATAACAATGGTTGGATTAGTACTACTAAATCTCAACCTTACAATCAAGGAATCTGCAAATACAAGTATTACAATGATAGAGAATAATGCTAAGATGTAAAGAATGAATGCTTTACAATGTTTATCCCTCAAATGATGAAGTAAAGGCCAAAAAACAGCAAACTAATGCAATCTGATATAAAAATCTGAGTTCTAGAAATTCTGATCAGCAAATAGAAAACACCATGAAATGCTCATAACTTCATCAATATACCTTCAAATTGACTGAAACCTTTTGCAAAGGCTCTCTAGGAGTATGGCGCCCAAGAACAAGTCATAAAATAGCATCAAATCCTCCACATTTATTTGGCACAAATCCCAATGTTCTCTAAGAAGGTACGACCTGGCTGGAAGGGCGATTTTGCTCTTAAAAATCAGGTTCTTTGAATTTAAGTCTCATCTTCTATGAGAAGGGTCGCCCAATGTCAACAATCACATAGCACAAATACCCAGAATGAAATAAAATTTACTCACAAAGCTGTATACAAAATTCACTTTCAGCTGTAGATGAACCAGCAACTCAAAAATGATAATAAACTCCAAAATTCTTCAACAATAGGCTCAATCTGCTAATCTGGATGAGAAGCAGCAATAAAACCAATTAGGTGTTGTCTTTCAAACACGAAATTGATTGGAATCTAGGAGGTAAGCATCCCTCGAAGAAAATCACAATGTCATTTCGACAACATAACTTTAGCAATTAACAATGGATAATCAGCTCTTCAAACAGCAGCAATATATAAGCTTTAGTTGGCAAATGAAGCAACAAGAACTCTTCAAATTCCAAGAAGTTGAATCACTTCAACTTCCAAAAGGGACGCCACCTTTTTGCCTTTTACTTTTTGAAATAATAAAATATCATTCAACTTCCCTTTTAGGCATCCATTTCATATTGCAACAATAAAGCATTTATTAAATAATTAAATGCTCACTTGACCCCTTTATGTCCCCTTCTTTAAAACAACTTGAAGTCATCAAGCCTAGGCATGGGGTACAACTTCAAGACATGAAAATTGACTAAGTCTGAAACTCAGTCCAAGGAGATAACCAAATACAATGCCCAAGTGCAACTAATGAATTGCTAAAAATAGCAAACTGACAAATGCCAAGCTAAACCAAATTGATGATGATGCTTCTGCCAAAAATGAACTTACTAAAAATAGTAAATGCCAAAAATAGTAAGTTAACTTCAAAACCATCAGAAAGCCAAACTGAACACTGAACTACAAAGGATTGAATTGCTGCTAGATAGATACTGCCAAAGATAGACTTGCTAAAAATAGCAAAAGCTGCTATAAATAGTAAGTCTGCACAACATCCTCTGAACGCCAACTGAGCAGTATCTGAAAGAGAAACCCTAGTTTTATACTTCAGCTTAGCCTACGGATTTCCGGAAATAGGCTAAATCCAAAAGAAGAGTGTATGGCCAAAATGGGGACATTACAGTCCACCCTTCCCAAAATTGCTTGTCCTCAAGCAATGCCACAACACTCCAAACTGATCCCACCAAACATATAGGATCCCGGGGTCCCATGTCCATCTCTGAAAAACCCCACCATGCTTGATGCTGCTCTACTCTGATCATACAAATGAAATCATTGCACCATAACTGCACTAACCATCCCTGCAACCTCAAAGTGATAACATGCCTGAAATTCAAGTTGAACAACATAGAAGGAATTGAATCAAAATCTAGCAGCGTCTCTTGCTCAATAAACTCTAAGGAATTAACATCTACAATGTCAATGTCAATCACCATTCTGAGAACAAAGAAGAATAATCTAAACAACTCAAAAATATTCTCATCAACATCACTCCTCAAAGCATCAAACCAAATCACAACAGCAAATGTGACTCCATCATAGCTGTTTGCAAAGGAAAAAATAGCTCTTTGCAAAGTCATAGCAACTGCATCCTCAAAGCTCCTTAAGGATGTATAATGCCTCCTTTGAGTAATTCTGACATATTCAAGAAAAACTCTGAAAACTTCCACCAATCTCTCCCCCAAAGTCTCAAAAAGTTGAACCAAATCAAGCAAAGGTTCGCTGCCCCAAACACTAGTGCAAGAGATTGTATAAAGAAAGCCACTAGAACATAACTTGAACACCATCCAATACTGATCTGAATCACTATGAAACATCATTACCCACTTTTGAAGCCAAAAATCATCACTGAAAAGAGGTTGTGAAGAGGAAAAATGAATGTACCAGCTGCCTATGAAAACTGAAATGAACCACTCAAAGTCTGATTTTAGGAAAATCAGCATGCAAGGAGTTGTAGGATTGCTGCAAAACTGGAAATTAGCATCTATAATATCACAACAACTCATGCCCAAGGCTGGACACATCCTCTCAAGGAACTCCAACCCAAAATAAAAACATCCTTTGTTCAATATATCTTCCCAATCCATCGGTCGATGTGCAAAAAGAACCATCGAATGGTTAATAAGGATGGGGACAGCATCAAAGAATCTGAAAATTGAACCCGTATCTCTCCAATGATTCCTCTTTCCACTTGTAACAATCTCCATCAAGCCATGTTGAGGATCCCAAGCATGGATACCCAACTGGAAATGTTCCCCAATGCACCAAAAAGAGAACACCACAGTTCTCCAAGTGTTAATCAAAGCAATTTGCAAACTCAAGAAGTTAGTGTCTTCTTTGATAAACCCATGTAGCCCATCCATGAAAACATCAACATCAATGGAGCACAGAACAAATGTTGTCCATAATTCCCATTTCCCCAAAGGACTAGGGTGAGCCAAAACATCACTCAACCCAAGAGATAGATTGTTAAGAAGGTGAATTGCCTGTTTAGGTTCAACTTTCTCCCAAACTTCATGAGTAATAAGTTTGGAATCTTCACTCTTTGTTGCTGCAATGGAGTGACCAGCAACTACCAAGACTTGTTTTATTGACACCTTTAAGCCAATGTTGAAGAAATCTCCTTGAGTCCACACTTTCCATGTGAATACTTCATCCTTGATCCCACTTCTGCTTTCATTATCAAAATGCCCTTGATGATTACTACTCACAAAACATGGCACACTTTCATAGAAAATATCTATCACCTTATGATTATCCAAATCATGTGAAGATAATGGACTGTTCTCAAAAATATTATCTTCATCCCTTTCGTTGGTGTCTTCATAGAATTCAAACTCATCTTTTTCAACTTGTGGATGCTCACCATTAGTTGCCGACCCACAAAGTGTAGCATGCTGAATACTACATTCATTATCCATTAAAACATCTATCGCATAGCTGCAAACCATTCCTTCTTGTGGCAAAGTCTCTTCCCAACTCAAGAGTTCACACTCTTGATGTACTTTCCAATCACCATCAACATATGGGATCATCTTGGCATTACGCAATGTTTCATCATTATGGAGTTCATTTATTCCTTCAACTATTTGTTTGATCTCCATAATCCTTGTATTAA
>VDFB02082495.1:0-140294 GCA_007258455.2 Sequoia sempervirens
GCGAATGAACCATTTGTGCAATGGGGCCTGGACTTTATCGGGATGATCAACCCGGTTTCTAGCTCCGGACATAAATGGATTTTAACAGCTACGGACTACTTCACAAGGTGGGCAGAGGCCGTTCCCCTTAAGGAGGCGATGAAGGCTGAGATTGTAAACTTCCTCGAGGCTCTGGTGACAAGGTTCGGCCCTCCAAAGATGATCATTTTGGACAACGCTAGAGCATTTGTAGGCACAAAGGTATGTCACTTTGCATTGAAAAATGGCATATTCCTTAAAACATCTTCAAATTACTATCCACAGGGAAATGGCCTAGCCGAGTCAACAAACAAAAGTTTAGTCCGACTCCTCAAAATGGTTGGCTCAGAACACCAGAGGGAATGGCACAAAAATCTCTGAAAAGCACTCTGGGCCAACCGCATAACTCCTAAACAAGTCCTCAAGACTTTGCCCTATGAGATAGTATATGGGAAAGGAAACGCTACCTATCTCTATGGAATTAGGCTGACTGATTGTTGAAATCTCTTGAGATAGAACAAAATGATACCATGGAGGTTAGGCTTGCGAAACTATTGAAATACAGGAAAAAGGGAGAATTCCCTAAAAGCCATGACAGGCCGCCAACAGGTGGTCAAACGGTGGTTTGACAAAAAGGCTTCCGACCAAGGCCTAAAAAGTGGAGATTTAGTGCTAAAATACGATAGCAGGGCTGCGAAGCCAGGTCAGCATGGTAAGTTCGATAGCCTATGGGAAGGACCTTTCAAAATCATTCGGTGCATGCAACACAATGCCTTCGAGCTGGAAAATATGGAACAAGAGCCTCTAGGAATCCCGGTTAATGGGATTCACCTTAAATTGTTCCATTAAGTGTCAAGACCTACCCTGTACAGTTGTAGATAGCATTTTTTCTTTTTTCCTTCCTGTTTTGGCCTATCCTTTTGCTAAAATCAATTGACTTGCTATGCATTCGCTTATCATCGTTAATGGGTAAAGCACCCGAGTTTCTTAAAACGTGAAAAATATGCTCGTAAACAGAGACAAAATGTACAAGATTGGCAAAACCCAAAAAAAATTGCACGTAGAAGCAAACAGGAGCATAGATTTCACAACAAAAAGAAACGTATATATTTATATACATGTGTCATGAGTTACAAAATGGCATGAATGCCGATTTTCAAAATATACAAAGTATTAGAGCATATATATATATATATATGTTGGCCTTTTATTAGGCCGATACGAAGCAGGGGGGTTACATCAACAAACACCAAGGCAAGGAGACCATCTATTCGCAGGAGTGGCTAGCAGCAACCGACACATTCAAGACAGCATCCACTTCTTCCTCATCAACAGGTTCCTCGGTGGCACTGGCACCATCATTAAGCGCGGCTGTCGTCGGTGGTGGATACACCAAGTTCCTGAAGTCAGTATACCACTCTACATCATAGAAGGGTATCACGTTGTAACTCCTGAACAGGAAGTGAAGAGCTTGGGTAACCCTTTGCTAGTGTTGAACGCGGGTCTGCAGGTAGAATCTGCTCAGGAATGGGTGTCAGATGACAACAACTTCTTCTTCGATAAAGCGGCGCAAGTCACCGACTGTTGGTAGGCCAATCCCGTACGCAGCATGGGTGACAACCTCACCGAGCCCATTCAGGTACTTCTTCGAGAAGATTTCTTTGACTAGCTTCAATACAAGCGGCTGAGGGACACAAATTTCCAGCATAGACGCTACAAAGTGCGAGCACACATCGATGTTCACCCGATGCTTATCTTCATACTCAACACAGTCCTTGCCGAGAACCCACTTGATGGCTACTAGAAACAGCGAGTGTTTGTTCTTCGTCATTCTCTTGAGCCTTCTGGTAGAGATCTCACCTACAAACGTTGTTTGTGATTTGAAGGAGGTTAGGCGAATAGGAGTATCCATCTCTCCTAGCACTATTCCTAAATCGGCTGAGTAATGCCGAAATCTGCTCACCACCTAACCTATGAAAAGACTTGCTTTGCAATATTCTACTTGCCTATCACTTCTTGGGCGCAAAGTGTGTATGTTCGCTATCTACTGGCCTATTTATAGAAAATTGACAAGACGTATGTCAATCCGCCCGTAAGCAATGTGATGTATATTGGCCGCGATCTCGAGGGCCGAGTCTGTGTTTGTTCACGTTTTGGGCTGGCACACGCGTGGTAGCACGACTCAAGGCATGCTTAATTAAATCAAGTTAATTAATTGAGCTTTAAAAGGGTGGCACTTGTTGATGAAGGGACGTATGGTCGTATGCTATGGTGTCAAATCTCAAGCACATCCCAGAGCCCGAGGCGATATTCGTATCTCTTTCAGGCGGTGATCGTTTGCTTGGCGTAATCATTCCGGCCAGGGATATTAATTACCGGTACATGCTAACCCAAGGTGAGAAGGCTAGTTGCAAGCTCAATTTCCAAGGAAATCAGGGCATATCACACGATCTTTTGAAAGCAATGATGAAATCCAGCCACCTTGAAAAAGCAATCAGCTCATCTTGCACGAGTTATGGAGTTAACGGTACATGCCGAATTAAATGCAAAGGGCTCGTGCTTGCCTACCACCTTGAGGAAAGTTGCTATTTTGCATGAAAACACTTATTGTTCCTAAGTCTTTTTCCAAAAGCTAAAGAGTGCGCGAAGTGTTTTCTGTCTGTATTTTCAGTACAAGCGTATTCAAAGGCCAGAGAACCTTCAAGTTCTGCCGCGAAGAAAAATGGTAGAATCTTCAGCTCAGCCAGTAGAGGAAGGGATTAGCCAGGAACTGTATTCGGCTATTCGTTCTTCGGCTGAGGTTTACGTATACGATGATGTAGCGTATGCCACGCCTGGTATACCCCAGAAGGTGAAGAGACCCAACACAGAGGAGCTGGAGAGGCCCAAAGAGTGGAATAACCCGAAAAAGGTCAGAGAAAAGTGGGCTAATATCTACGACCCAAAGCTTGCTAAGAACCCTAAATCTCTTAGAGAGGCGGCTTGCGCAAGGTTATCAGCGCCTGCGGTGGACCAGGCAACGGCAAGTAGAGTCTGGTATAGCGGTCTTCCACAATACATGGTCCCATTCGTGCACTATTGCTCGGAGGTGGTCGACGCAGCTATTCAACGCTATAATCCAAAGACCCACTGCATTGAGGGTCGCAATTTAAAGGTTCATATCAACCTGGAAGCCATCTGGCATATGCTATGCATTCCTGACCCTAGGATAAGAAAGGAGAAAATTGAACAGTTCAGCCCAAACAAAGGGGAAAAGATATGGAAAATGATGAAAACCAGCTCTGATTTCCTATTAGAAGAGACCAGTAGGAAGGGTGTTGCGTCCGCTAAGGCACCGAGCATCCCATTGTTGCGCGGTTCATTCCGCGATGACCTCCAAGACCCCATATCCATGCTGGCATTTGTTTGCGGCCGTGATTCTGATGAGAAGATCGAAGCTTTTCAGCTGGGCCCTGCAATACAGTTTCGCAGGCAGCGTGAACTTTTCTGGTATGATTTTGCCGAGTTCATGGTCGTAGAAATGATACAGCAAATGGAAAATTATCAGGAGGAGAAGAAATTTAGATTTCTTTCCTACCTGGTCCACATGTTCCTACATCAGAATCTGGATTTCTTTGCCCGATTCATCCCACTATCAATTTTTGACGAGCAGAACAAAAGAAAGTCGGTATCTACATGGACACCCTACTTTTCTGCAACATATGACTACTATGCCTTCGCGGACTATTTCATAGCCCCGGTCCTGAATGATTTAATCGGAGAGGGTGATATCGTCTAGCTTAACACGGAGCAGACTAGATTTCTGCAAGGCTACACCCCCGCTTGTGACTGGTTCCTAGGCAAAGATTTCACGATCCTTCGAACGAGGGGCTTTATTGGTAGGCCTTTCCTGCTCTCGGCTTGCATCACCGATAGAGTGCTCGCGCTGGAGGTTTACCGGCAGGTATGCGTCATTGATTTCATGTTTTGTAGCGGCGAAAGTGTCAAGAAGAAGGGATTCTTCACTTGCCCAAAGAGTTCAAGTCCAATAGCAGCTTACCAAAAAGTGATGCATGAGAACGCTGGGGATAAAAGGCGGCACACACAGGGCTGAGTGATAGTAAATGATAGGTGGGATTACAATACTTCAATGACCTACGAGCATATGAAGGTTTCACATGTTCCCGAACCATATTGGGAGAGGTGAAACAAACGGTTGATAAAGATGAAGATCTAGTTGAATTGGCACAAATCCCTACGCCGGATACCAGAGGCCCATGGCACAAGTTCTACTTCCCAGTGGCCGTGGCCAGGGACAACCTTCCGATAGAGCGCAGCATGCTTAACAAGTTGAAAGTGGACGAGGAATGGAACGATGAAAAAATAAAAGCTTTCTGGAGATACCGCCAAGAAACAGGGCAGATGAGGGCTCCTTATAATAAATTGAAGGACGACCAGGAATTCGAAAGACATTGGGATGAAGGCCATCGGCCGACCTCCGGTGCTAACAGAAGCGGCGAAGGCTCGATGGCGAGGAGGAAAGAAGCTGATATCTTAGCGGGGAAAGTGATGCCCAGGCATCCCAGCCTATGGGCACTAATGTGACGCATAAGGGAGCTCGCTTACCCTTTGCTTAGGCTGCTAAACCCGGTCCCGGGCTAGTGCGGTGAAGGATCGACTACGAGGTTAGTGAGTGTCCCCCCGCGAAGAGGCAACGCATGGAAAGTGCTGTCGGGACAGTTTCACATGAACCGGCCGAAGGGGAAACACCCGCTGCTAGTCAAATGCCAGAGGTTGCGGCCGAGTCCCAAACGATCCCGATGCCACCGCCGACCAGTCAGCAGGTACTTTTCGCTCCTTCCTCTCTTGCATCTCATTCTCTCACATCCGTCCCTGCTCAATTGCTTAACTCCTACCCGCCGTCCAGAGCCCTCCACCCTGCGAACTACGACTCCGCTATTCCGTGGTTTGCTTGTATTCGCAAGCCCAACCGTTTATTATCACCCCTCCGAGCATGCTAACGCCTACTGCCGCCACCCAGACTTTCCTCACCTCACTTTCCGAAAGTATTCCTCCCATCGGCCCCCACTCTTTTTCCGAGATGCTTACAGATCCCTTCCCACTACAGCAAACCGAGCCCCAGGCGGCGACTCTTTTTCCTCGGCCAACAGGCCTTATGACTGAATCTCCAGTTCAGCCATTGCAAATATCTAGCCATGCTGATACCCCCAGGCTAAACTATGGAACGTGCCACACTTTTCTCCGCAAACCGTCACCCTCCAGAAGAAGCAAATGCGCGCGCCTATGAAAGTTACCTATCCGTACGCCCTGCCTTCCGGTGTTCCCTTCGCAGGTGGGCTGGTTTCATCACTAGCTGAGTTCATTGCACAGATAGATTGTGGGAAGGAAGAGCGCGCAAATAGGATGAGGCGATGAAGGGCAAAGGATGACAATGCCCCTGCTGAGCCGAGAGTACAGGCTTCGTATGACGAGGCCCGCCAAGAATTAAAGTTTGCAACTATGTACCCAAGAATAAACAAGCCCCAAGGAGAAATGCAACTGAGAGGCCCGATATTTATCTTTGCGGACATGAAGATAACCCGACCCGATAAAGTGAAATCATGGAGAGAACAGCAGGTAGTCGCAGGCTTCAGGCAGTGCGCCGGTTAAAGTGGGCAGCTCAGGCGGCAGCTGGGGTGATCGGCATCGTTGTCGGTGATAGTAAATCCGGATCAAAATCAAACATCTTTCAAGCTTAGTGAGAAGTGCAAAGACAAGTAGCCGATGACCGATGTCAGAGTGGAATCAAATAAACAAGCCAGCGATAGAACCTAATCGATGGGAGGCAAACGTTCCATATGAGTCTGAGTCAGCTGGCGAGGAAAAGGTGAAGAGATGAAACGCCTACAAGAGCAGTATCAGCAAAAGGTGCAAGAAAAAGAGGCCGAATTCAAAGGTTTGAAGACCAAGCTAGAAGATGAGCTCTGAGAGACAAAAGCTTCATTAGAAGAGCAATCGGCTAACCACTCTACAGCTGAACAAAATTGGCATAAAGAAATGAGCAGCTATGCAGAGTAGTTGGCATCTGAGAAAAAGAAGAAGGCAGAATTTGCCGAGGCCCTCATTTCAAGAGGCACGGAGATTTCTTCACTTAAGGCCTCTCTACTACTAGCCCCTGCCCAACCTGATATCATCCCACTGGTCAGGCAATTGTACATTTCTCACTAGGAGAAAATCAAAGCCTTCTGCCTAAATCTGCAGCCTACCCTCCAGTTCATCGACAAGGCATTAAAACTCAATCAGGAGGCCCATAACACAATGGAACAGTTCCTGCGTTTCATCCTGGAAAAGGTGTCCGAGGCAAGGGACTTGCTAAATAAGCTATACTCAGTCTCAGACGAGATCCTCGCCGGGGCAGGTATCGAAGATAGGGACACCGCAGCTCAAACGGCAAATAGATTCATTCATTGCCACTCCACTTTCCAGCGCACTAAGGCAGCAGCGGCTTTTCTAAACAAAGCGCTGGATGGCATTCGAGGGAGTTTCTCTGAGTTGGGCAGGTTGGGATTGCCGTCTCCATTTCTTGAGAATGGCACTATTACCACGGCTGCGCAGATTACGGAGATTATTGAGCAAAAGGAGAATGATCCGGAGGCATTCAAGGAACTCGGCAGCCCCCCAACAGCAGCAGATATCGAGGCAATCATTCATCCACTCTCTCAGCTACTTTTCCATATCCAAGCAGGCGCTGGCCTGCCAGACGTGCTGCCTCATAAAGAAGCTATTGATCTCCGTGGGGCACAAGATAATTTGCGCAGCATGGCAAAGCCGTCCGAAAATGAATGGGTGCCTTTGCAGGCTGCACTCTTCAAGCTCTAACTCCATTTTCCCTAGAGAGGAAGGCTCTGGTCTGTGGAACCAGAGAGTTTTTGGGTTCTCCGTTCCTTATCCGAAACGCCCCTGTTAGTCGCCAAAAGCTATTGAAATAATGTTTCAAGCAGCTCCCTTCGGGTCCCCTTTTTTTTGCACATATTCATGCACTGGCCTGTGCGTCTCTGCGTTTCTTCGGCTTCCCGGTAGGTTTTGATCTTTCACTTTGTGCATTCCTCGCTTCGCAACTTCGGCAAGCGGCTCCCCGTTCGGCTCCTAAGATGCTGCGCTGGGTGCCCACGTGTCTCGCCTGCGGGGTTTTTCGTTTTCTGTTTGTTTGTGTTTCCTTCGGGTTGCTAAGCCTTCCATAAGGGTTCGTTACTCCTAGGGTTCATCGAGGGGCCCACATCTTTGTACGTGGCGGTGTATCGCAATCTTTCCCTAGCAAGAATAGAATATGCTGTGGCGGGCTGCGAAGGATTTCTATTGGCCTTCTTTCTTTCCTGGCGGGACCTACATTCGCTCACATGTCAGCGGTTTGCAGTTTTTAAAACAACAGCAGGGACGAGAGCACCACGGGCTGCGAAACGCGGCCACGCGTCTTTCACCACCCGGTTCATGCGGCCTTTCCCCGTTTTCAAAGTAGCCTCAGTCCCCTGAACACGTGTCACTTCTCCGCAAGCTCTCGATCGATGGAGGAGGAGTTTTCCTTTGGGCCGCGATTTGCTGCCACGTGCCTTACATTGATTATCAAAGCAAGCTATGTGATGGCCGAGCGGGATAGTGTCATTGACTGTTGCTCGCCATGGTTCTCTAAGGCGGTGGGCGGCACTCGTCGTTTCGAAGCCTGGTTGGGACCACTGCCATCATTACAAAGGGCATGCCTGTAACTGACCAACTGGATGTTGTGCTCTGACTGGCTGCTCTCATAACGGCATTGGGAATATTCTTATTCGAGCATCATTATGGGAGATTATGGAATCTTTCTGTTACAACTCTCCAGGCGGTGGGATTTTGCTCTCCGGCTATATATACTCTCTCTATTGAGGGAAAAGGGTCCAAGATTTTTAGGAAGAATACTGGTTTTAGCAAGAGACGCAAGGCCTTTTTTGCATGTTTATTCGCAAGAAACTTTCAGACTGTGCCTATTGTTCGGCCTTTCTATTTTTCATGTCTTGACTAAACTGTGAACTGTGCTTTTTATTGTCTTAAGCATTTCATTTGAGGAGACTTCTATATATTGAATGTAGACTTGCTGGTCTAAATCATGTCTTAATGACTCTTCTTAGCAGTGAGAATGTATGCGATATTATTTTTTTTCAATTAAAATGAATTGTTTATGCTAATGCTTTAAGTTTCTGATGTTTTGGAACATAACAATGACATTCAGGCCCTTGAGTCTATGATTTATCATGCCTATCAGTAAGTTTTGGCGCATCGCCTTAGATTAATATTTGTTTCATTATATCTGCTTCCTTTTCCCTTTCCAAAACCCATTATATAGAAGAAGTCGGCTTCTTTAAAATCCGGAGGTCACTCAGTTTGGCGCAAAGGGGTCCCCCTTGAACTGAGTTTCCCACAAAGGCACTGTTATCTCATCAATTTTTGGCATCAACAGTAACCTTTAATTCAGTCTTTCTGAGCATTCACACACTCATGCCCTAGTTGGTCTTAGTTGAGTTAAGCTAATTGGGTAGATGGTAAGTGATTTTCATTCTAGTTGTGTGTATTTCTATTGAATTGTGATATTATTTATGAATGTTTGGAATGAGGTGTGTGATTCAAGTCTTGATGATAAGTGGAAAACCTTCCTTGTGTGTTTATTGTTTTGATTATATGGGAAAGAAAAGTTTTGAAGGTTCCCGAAACCCTTTACAACTAAAGACAAAATGATGCTCTAAAGATGTAACAATAAACTATCAGCAACAACCATGAACAAAAAAACAACAAAATAACAAGAAACAAATAGAAACCAAACAACAAAGAAACAAACAAAGAAAGACACATAATCGAACACTACTTCATGTTTCTTAAAGTGTTGGCCACCTCAAGTTCCTGGTTCCTATGAAGGCCAATCATGTCCAACAGTTCTTTTTTCTCATCCTCAAATGTCTTCCTCAAGTTACTGATCCCACAAGTAGCAAGGCCTTTAACATCATCCTTTCCAAAAAATTTCCCTTTTCCTTTAGTCACCCTATCTTTCTCCATTAGCTCAGAAAAATACAACTAGTCTTCTCTTAGCTCACTAATCTTGTGGACAGGACCTCCAAAGAATCTGCACTATTCTTAACAGAAATATAGCAGACATGTAGTAGTTTCTTGATGTCCATGTTGGTGTCCAAAACCTTGGCCTCTAAATCAGCTAGGCGTTGTTCACAAAAGGACTTGAAATCAGAGAAAAAAACTCAAGATCAATAATTCTATCAAGCATAATATCCAATACAGTTCCTTTTGGAATATTCTGCATATTCTCTTTCAATCCCCTGACTTTGATGTTAACCTTGTTGAATTCCCATAGAGTCCACCTTGCCAATTTGAAAGCACTAGTGGCCCTCGCCCTCACCATGTCAAGGAGATCGAACATTGAGGTGTTGTCATCATTAAGGTAGGAGAAGTCCTCCGCAAGGGGGTTAACCTTTATCGATTTGGGCCTCCCAGACTTCTGATTAACACCCTCCTCCTCCTACACAATTTTTTCATCAATGGGTTCCACACTAGGTGGGTTTGGAACCAAGGAGTCATCAATTTCAACCATCTTCTCCTCTAGAGACTCCTTGCAATTCTCCATGGTGTCCTTTACAACATCTTTTGTGGCTTGGTTCCTCATCTTGGCAATACGCTTAGAAGTCCTTCTAGGACTCTCCTTGGTCTCCATGATCACATCATTCTCTTGTAAAACCTCCTCTTAATCTCCTACCTTAGCATCAACCTGTGTGATAGCTACAATATCATCCTTGGACCTGGAATCCCCAGAACCCACCTTTGTATCACTGCCAACGAATAGGGACTCCGAATCCTGAAGAATAAGCCTCTTGGTTGCCCGTTTTTCTTTAGAGTTTCCCTTCTTTATCTTCTTAGAAGGGGGGTAAGTGCAAGAAGTTGAGTCCACGAAACGTGGAAGTTTTTGCCTTAGCCAAAAAACAAAATTCGACATTACAAAAACGGGATCCCGCTTCTAAGAAACAGGATCCCGTTTTTAAAAAACGGGATCCCGTCTAGCTTCGGGATCCCACTTCTAAGAAACAGGATCCCGTTTTTAAAATATGGGATCCCGTCTAGCTTCAGGATCCTGAGCCTAAATTAAAACGTTTTAAAAAAAATCGATATGCTTGCTTAGTAACATGGATCCCGCTTCTAAGAAACGGGATCCCGCTTAAAATGGGATCCCGGCCCACCGGATCCCGAAGCCTAAATTAAAACGCTTTTAAATTTTTTAAAATTTTCCGCTTGAAATTTTCAAATCGATCCTCAGATAAAATTTTCCGTAATGGAAAGTTTCAAAACGTGATCCCGATTTGAAAATATTCCATTTTGAAATTTCTTGCTTTTGAAAAATTTCAAAACAAGATCTTGTTGTTTAAAATTCCAAAAATGGAAATTTCTGGTTTTTGGCAATTTTGAAAATGGGATCCCTTTTTAAATAATGGGATTCCTTTTTGTAGAACCAAAACGAGATCCCGCTTTACAAAATAGGATCTCGTGGCTTTGTAAATGGGATCCCATTTCCAAAAATTTCAAATTGGGTTTTCTTTGTAGGTGGGTTTTTGCCTTGTATTTTGGTTTGGGAAAAGTATTGGGAATCCAAACCTAGGCCTTCAACCTAGTTCGACCTGCAAGTTGAAGGTCCTAACAATATCAGAGAAAAATACCGAGTTTGGACATATGGCTGACAACTTTTTTTGCAGAATTTTTTGATGAAATTAAAATCCATTTTAGATGAGACAATGTAGATTCCAAATATATAATTTTTTAGCGCTTTTGATTATTTTTCTATTTTTCAATTAATTTCTAATGAACTAAATCTCTTTAAATATTAGGTTTTTAAATATTTTAATAACTTTGATCAACATAACATTTTGACTAATGCATTGCACGAGAACAAACTTCGCATAATTCTTTCAATTTTTTAAAAAAAAGTATATTAAGGTCATTATCTTATGCGTGTCATACACGACGATTTTTCAAAACGATAAATATGCCTAATAAAAATTTAACAAAAAAAAAATCAATAAAAAATTACAAAAAAATATCGAGAACAAGCTTCAGTGAGTCACAAATATTTTCCCAAAAGGATTTAGAAAAACAAGATAATTTAGATCAAAATATGGATGTCGTACACGCAGCATGGAATGTAAAAAAGTGACTTTAAATAGCTGGTTTTGAAATGCCTATTGAAAAACTCAATTTGTACAATCTAGGTGGTATTGAAATAAATTATATATTTGGAACTAGACTCCTCGAAAGTACTACATTTTATGATTAGTGACTTTTGAAGATTCCATCTCTAAGTGCTTCAAATTTTAAGGTCAAATGTGTCAAATGCTGAAAAATTAGGGAAACACTTCCACTTTTTTGGCCAAAAAAGGGACTCCAACTTCTCGGGTAATACACCCGCAACTATAGGAGTGAGACCTCGCTCTTTCCTTCCCTCATTCCACTCCTCCTAGACTCAACCACATTGCAGGCCGAACTTAAAAGCCAGAGTCATCACTTAAAGCATTTTTCTTGCCCTTAGTCAATGTGGCAAGAATGAGAGCCACATGCTCCATAATTAAAAAAATATGAGGCCCCCTGTAGGACCAACACCCTCTAGTTTTCAAATGTGCATACACAGACTCCTCTAATGAGGACAAGAGGAACAGGCAAAGGAAACGAGAGAAACATCCCATTCCTAAAATGATTTTAGAAGAGTAAAGTGGTGACCTAGGAATTACAAGAACTTGTCTTCCAAAGGTTACATACTATATGATAATTTCTGCAATATCTTCTCCCAAATTTTCTTGAGAGACATTTTATAGCCCCAAGATTCTTGATGAGTTTTTTGTCCGTCATCCTTAAAGAATCTAGTTTTTCTCCCATTGTTTCTTCTTATCTTTGAAGAATTTGCAGCCAACCATAGGAATCCTAGTCACAACAGCTCTAAGCTCCTCCTTGATGTCAAAAACCATTCCCCTGATATGGAGCTTATGATTGTGTCAATACGAAAAAAATTCCACCGACACATTAGGATCATGTCCAGGAAGCCTTTCCAAGAAAGGTGTAAAGTTACCATGCTCAAGAATCCTCCAAATTTTCTTCTTCTTCAAACTAGCACAGGAATGGGGTTCAATCCTACTTTGGTTTCCCCCCATATTCATAAAAACTAGTAACAAAAAACCCTAGAAAGAAGCATTCAACTAAGAGCCAACAAGCCAAGTGATACCCACAAAACATGTGAGTATAATGTCGATACTAATGGTAAAATAAAGCCAACACATAATCTCAACCAAGTCCATCATTTCAAATTAAAATATTAGCAGCCTTGGGAAGGAGGGAGTCCTCCTCCCACACCCTATACTCATTAATTCTAATAGCTTCATTAGAGAAAAAATTTGCCAATAAATTTCCCTCTTGATAAATGTGAGAAACACAAACTTTTCCTCACAAGATCTCAACATCATAATAGCATCCTTAATCAACTGATCGACACTCTAGCTAGGCTTTTGGATTCCACGTAGATAGATAATGATGTTTAAAGAGTCTCCTTCCACGCATAGTTTAGAGTAAACCTTGTCTAAGGAAAATTTAATACTTATAAACATAGCCTCAACCTTAGCACAATGATTTGTCTGATTTCCCAATGCGAGTGCCACCCCACCGAAGAGTCTGATATCCTCATTCCTCAACACCCCCCCACAACCAACAAGACCAGGATTACCCTTGGCTTCCCCATAAAAATTAATTTTAACTCACCCTAAAGGTGGGGGCTTCCACTTAATACTCAATCTAGCATTTAAACTGGACTTAACAACCTCAAATGGTATAAGGGGAATCTTCCAATTAGAAATCACCAACAATTCATACCAAGCCAAACAAGAGGATGGGGCACAACATGGAGCATGTCACAACCAATAAGAGAAAAGTTTTCCAAGATTTCCTGGCGAATCGTAATGAAGACACTATTTGTCTTGAGCTTAGAATCATGAAATTTTTTGTTATTATATGTTATTTCTAGATACCCCAGGCAATATGCAGGGACATAAGATACCACAACCATTGAAGAATGGGGGAGGATGAAGGACACTTCCATTATTCAACAAAACTACAAAGAGAGTCTAAGAAGACCTAGTCCATATTCCAAAGGCCAAGAAAATTACTCCAAAGAAGAGAAGAGAAACTACAACCAAGGAGAAGGTGAAAGACACTCTCTGCATCAGATTCACAAAGGACACATCTATTCAGAATTGCAAATCCCATTTTGCAAAGACTATCTTGAGTTAATACTTTACTTTGCATAAGCAGCTAGAAGAAAAAATTCACCTTAGGGATCAACGACTTATTCCATAATTTTCCCTAGAATGGAAAGGATTTAGGCTTTTCCAATAAATTGACAAAGGCAGAGGCCACCAAAAACTTACCAAGAGCACATGGGGCCCAAATTAATTGATCCAATCTCAGTTAAAGAGGAACTCTGAAATTATATAGGAACTCCTAAAGGACATTCAATGACAGGGACCCCATTCTTGAAAATCCTTCCATGTGCCATTCTAAATATAGACTACCGCCAAGTCACCAAAAAGGTGTTTGCACAATGGACAATAGGAGGATCCCAAGGATGATTGATTAATGGCTCAAAATCAAACGAAGTGCCTTCCCAAAAAATAATTCTGGAACCATCACCTAACAATCACCTAATGCCATTAGCAATTAGGTCCCTACAGGGGATAATATTTCTCCAAAAATAAGAACAAGCAGGCATGTCAATAGAAGCAAGCATATTCCAAGATCTCCCATAACCATTTAGATATTTATTTCTAACTAGAGAGGCCCAACCCACTTCCTCACTGAGGAGCCTCCAAATATTCTTCGAAAGTAAGGCTTTTTTAAAAGCTTTTAAATTTTTGATCCCCGACCACCTTGCTTCTTAGGCCTGCAAACCAGGTCCCATGCCACGGGCATAATTCTGGCTTTAGCTTCAACACCCAACCACTAAAATATTTTCATAATATGTTCCATTTTCTCCTCAAATTTAATAGGAATTCTAAAAAGACTCATGCAATACAAGGGGAAAATTTGAAGAGTAGAAGAGATGATTTGCACCTTCCCCACCTGGCTAAGAAGTGCACCCTTCCAACCCGCAAGCTTTCTATTGAACTTATCCAAAATTCCAAGCCAAAATGAATCTAGAGTCTTAGAAATACACAAGGGAAGCCCCAAATAGGTTGAGGGTAGATCACCTTGATTGCTGGAAAGGATCCTGGCGAGCTTCAATTGGAGAAAATTGAGGGTATTGATGAAGAAAATATGACTCTTGGGAAGATTAATACATTGCCTAGATGCCTTCTCATAAACCTCAATCAACCTCTTAACAGTCTTGATTTCACAAATAGAAGATTCTCCCATCAAGATAGTGTCATCAACAAATTGTTGATGAGTAACAAACTCACATTTGGAAGAGGGGGAGAAACCCCTCAAGGATCCTATAGATAAATCCTTCTGAATATTCTGACTAAGAGCTTCTGCCATCAGAATAAACAACAGTGGAGATATATATATTCCATGTATATATGTCAATCAACGAAATTATGCGTATGAGTATATTTATAAGATATTGAAATAATATTGTGTATATGTATATATGTAGTATATATATATTAATATATATGTGTAAATTAATATAGTAACATATATTAATATATTTATATATATATAATATATATATACGTGTTTATTAATTCAATGTATTTGTTAAACTTTATGAAATGAATATATATTAATATATGTATATATATATATATGTATGTATATATGTATATATGTATATATATATACATATATATACAATAGATATATATAAATATATATATATACATATATATACATACATATATATACATATATACATATATGTATATATATATATACATATATATATATTATGTATATATATGTATATATATATGTATATATATATACATACATATATATATATTAATATATTTATATATATATAATATATATATGTGTTTATTAATTCAATGTATTTGTTAAACTTTATGAAATGAATATATATTAATATGTGTATATATGTTTAGATATATATATATTCAATATATTTATATATATATAATATATATATACGTGTTTATTAATTCAATGTATTTGTTAAACTTTATGAAATGAATATATATTAATATATGTATATATATATATATGTATGTATATATGTATATATGTATATATATATACATATATATAAATGATAGTTATTATGATAATCTCCAAAGAACATAACATAGCATTGATTTTAAGTAATTTGCTCGATAATGCAAAGCGCATATAGCAATATGGGACAACTTATAAAGGAATACCAACTGACGCATAAAGAATGTTTAAGACCAAGTCAAAACCAATGAAGGAAGCACATATGAGTTATACACTGCTATGAAAGATTAGAAGGTAAGTGTGCACAATTTTAAATGCCTTTAGAATCAGTCAAAGATGCACTATAAACTAGGCACCAATATATGAGTGTGGCGCCATATAAATAAGAGTTTGGAATGCTTAAGAGTTAAGAGGTATTCAAATTCACATAAGCCTACAAATAGAATATAGACTCAGTTAAGTGCAAACTTGGTAGTATTTTGTAAAGGAATTCAAATTCAGAAACTTGTTTAAAGTTTGTTGTCCCGTATATCAAGTTGACTCATCCATTTAAATGGTGAGGACTTTGATGTCTTGCAAACATGTGAGTTAGCCTAGTGAGTCATTGAATGAGGATGAAAGGTGGTAGAAATACTTACTTGTTTGTAGCCTTTGGTTTCTCAAAAATTACTATAAATAGAGGTGCTCATTCTACCAAATGCATCACTTGTCAATATGATTTCTCAGAGTTATTCTACTAAAAATTCAGTGCAAAGTGAGTTGAGAGTTTGTGATATTGAGAGTTGTATTGTTGAATGAACATTTGTTTTTTTGAGAGATTTAGAGTGAAGCTAGTAAAGGAATTTGGGTAGTTCGTAGTGGAAGTTGCAAGAAAAATTGACGAGAAGATTATTTAGTTGGAAGCTTTAAATAGGCATGCTGATTTCTACCTCTTTGTTATTATGAACTGGAAATATTGTTTATTTTATTGTGATGTTGAAAGATTGTATTTTACTTGTGTGATATTCTTGGATATGCTTGCATATCACTTGGTTGTTTCTTAGTTTGTGATACCTTACTTTTGATATATATTCATATAGATATGTATACAATGATTGTATTATTATATAAATATAAATAAGTATATTTGTACTATACATAGAATGTTGGTACTATATGAAGTATAGTAATACTCTAGGTGCATAGCATAAGATATAGTTGTTTTGTGATACTTGTTTAAACAATGTCATTTTAATATAAATAGATAATGGGAAGTTTATTCCTAGGGTTAGGATAATCCAAAAGAAAGGGAATAACCTAGAATAGAATAGAATACTAATGGTCAAAATATAAATTGAGCAACTATAGTGGTGAATATTGATGACCCTCACTTGAAGTACTGGGTGTTGAATCTTTTTCCAAAGCAGTGTAGGTAGCAACTTTCTACACTATCAATTCGCTATGATCCAAGTATATACTAGACTAATAGTATCATAGAAATAGAGGTTGACTTTATGGTAATCTCTAGATATGTAGGACACATCACTATGCTTAGGAAAGGCTATTTGAAGGATGAGGTTACCAAACCAATCTCTTTGTCAATGGGAGGGCCGTCTCACCAAGTTTAGTAGATGTGTGGGAGACCACAATTAGTCCATGGTTGGTGGAAAATCACTTGAGTGATGCTTCTCATCATGCAATTGTTGGCCAAGATTTGGGAGGACATTCTAAATCATTTGTATTTCTAGTTCATGTAAGTTTGTTGAAGCTATGTATATGTATTCATGTGTCCATCTATATGGGAATTGTAAAAGTGAAATGTTATCTTGAATATATTTATGTAAAGTGAAATCATTCTTATATTATTGGAAAGATTCTTTTTATATGCAATAGAAAAGTTTGGAAATGTTATATTTCAAATGGTTCATTTATAATTGAAAAGAAAAAAAAATTAGTGCTCTTATTGATTGCGTAAACTATTTACTTGTGTGTAAAACTTAGAAAAATTACTGAGTAGAATAATGGGCATGTTACAAATGGTATCTGAGCTACCATTTTCAGCTTTGGAACCTATGTGCTTACTATACATGTTTCCAATCCAACATTATGTGAATCTAATGTTTGGAAATTCTTATTCCAAGATTATGCGTCTCAAGATGACTGCAAGAAAGTTGGTGATTAGAAATGAGTGCTACCTACAGGCCAAGAAGGAAAGAGAAGCCCTTGTTCGTACCATTGAGGGAACTAATTATGACAATGCCATTTGGCTAAGCGATACTAAGACATTCAGTCATGCCCTTTCATGAATTAGTCAAGAGAAGAGAAGGATAAAAGATGATGCCAACTCCAACTACTTACCTTCTATCTCTCTGAAAAAGTCAGACTCTTTATCACTTTCCAGGGATATGCCCTTAGAATGTAGTGTTAGTCCAGTGAATGATATTTAGGGATCCTCAAGTTCTTCCCTTAGAGGAAATCATTGTAATAGCCACAAGTGGTGAATCAAAGGGTTATGTACCTCAAAACTATGTGTCTAAGGACAAATATGAGGGTTATTATCCTTCTGAGGATATAAATGAGCAAAAATCCGAGGGTAATACCCCACAAAGTTATGTATCAGAAAGTGAATCAGAGGTATATTCGCCCTTAGGCTATCTTAATATTCATTCTATGTAAACTCAAGGAAATTGAAAAATCATTTTTATTATAAACAAAAATAATGCTTTTTGGAAAAAAAATTGAATGAGTTCTTTAAATCTAGAATTTTTTGTGATTGATAGATCTTTTGAATGTTCCTAACATTGAGAAAACCTTCATAGATCTAATTAAAATGAAAACCTCCAGGTATAACCAATTTGTGGAAGATGGTTAGGACAAGAACTAATCTCGAGGAAAGTCAAGAAGTAGGTCAAGGTACTAAGAACATCGAAGCTAAATTGGACCATATACTGGCTATCATGGATGTGACTAGAGCAAGAATAGGAAACCTTGAACATGAAGTTAGGGGAAAGGAAATGGTGGAACAAGAAGTTCCAAATAATTAGGAAGAAGTTCCCAACAATGAGAAAGAAGGGGAGGATTTCCAAAATCATACTAAATTTAATGACCAAGAGAGTGATAGGTCTCAATCTCCATCTAAGGGAGCCAAAAAGAAGCATTTGGCAAGTGAGTTATCCAGAGACATGAGAAAGATCACACCACCAAAATTTTTAAGGTAGTGCTACTGGAGATGCGGCGAAAGCACAACTTACAGAAATGGATAAATATTTCAAAATCATAAATTACTTCGAGGTCACTAAATCCATATGGTGAGCATTTCAGTTAGCGGGTGGAGCATCCAACTAGTGGATGAGTAAGAAAATGGAGCTTGGGCTTAGTTCCTTAAGCCTCACTTAGAGAAAATTTACAAAGATTTTCCAAAAGTAATGGTTTCCCCAACTCTTCTATGACCAAAAGCTCATTGACTTCCAAAATTTGAGGCAAGGTGACTCTTCAATGAATGAGTATTGGGAAATTTTCACTTGACTCCTGAAGTACATACCTATGTACTAGAAGGATGAAAATTTATGTATAAGGAATTTTATCACGTGTTTAAATGTGTGAATAGGTGGTGAGGTAGACACACACGATCTAGCTACCATGGAATTGGTGTATGAAAAGGCCATTGAGTAGGAACAAAGGATTAGGTCTATCTAAAACTACTGGGAGAGAAATAAAAAGAAGTCTGGTTGGATGCAAACCAATCAAGCTCCAAGGAAGCCTAGTGAAGGGCCAATTTTTTAGAAGCAAGGGGATAAGGGATCTCAAAATAATTAGAATGAATCAAGGAAAGAGTGAAGGGGAAACAATAAAAACTTTAATGGAAATACTAGTGGAAATAAAAGTAACTCTAGAAGACCAGTGAAAAGGAGGGGACTAGCAAAAGGGTGTTATACATGTGGTGGGGACCATTATACAAGTAATTGTCCAAACAAGCCTTTAGGGTCACAACCACATGGTAACCCTCTTCCTTCTCAAAAAGTTGTAGACCAACAAAATATTCATGCTATAGTGGATAATCAATAAGTAGAGTACCAAATTACTCTAGTAGAAGTATCAGGTACTTTGTTTGATATTTCTATTCCTATTTTTATAGATACCGATGCCACAAAAAAAAAAAGTTCACCTAGAATAGCAAGTCAAATGTCTAGAAAATTTGGCTACATGGAACAGTCTTGGGTTGTTGAATATGCTAACCAGACAATAGTTGAGGTAAGTTAATGTCTATTCTTGAAGAAAGAGTTGAACTTTCAACTTTCACAATGGAGCTAAATTTGTATGTAGCTCCCTTAGGATCTTATAATGTCATCTTACAGATGAATTGGCTATGGATACATAGGGCCAAGGTAGATTTTCATATGAAAATAGTAGAACATGTTTAGACAATCTAGGTAACTAGGCGTCAATGCAAGGAATTCCTAAAGAGGTTAAGTTATAGTAGATATCCACAATGCAAATGCATAGAGTAAAGAAGAAAGGTTATCAACTCTTTGCAATAAAAATGGAGAAGCTTGAGGAATGTAAGGAATTCATCTCTCAAGATGATATAGTATATTATGGACCTAAATATTTTCAAGATGTTGAAGAAGGTGAAGTATTGGAATTTGGAAAAATGGATATGGAGAAATATCTTACTTTTTGAAAATTTGAGGATGTATTTCTAGAAGAATTACCTTGGATTACCCCCTAAGAGGATATTTTATTTCTCCATCGATATAGTACCAGGGTCAGAACCTATATCAAAAGTACCTTAGAGGATGACCACAACTAAATTAATGGAGTTAAAGGAACAACTAGAAGAGCAGTTGAATAAAGGATTGATACGACCCAATGTTTCACCCTAGGGAGTGCCAGTAATCTTTGTAAAGAAGAAGGATCATACATTGAACTTATGTATTGATTATCGGTTGGTTAACAAAGCAATGATAAATAATAAGTATCCATTGCCATGTATCGATGATCTCTTTGATCAGATGTGAGGAGCAGGAGTATTTTCTAAGATTGATCTACATGTTGGGTATCATCAACTTAGAATCAAGGATTAAGATATTTTCAAAACTAATTTCATAACTAGATACAAGCATTATGAGTTCACAGTCCTACCTTTTGGACTAAAGATTTCACCTACAACATTCATGAACCTTATGAACAATGTATTTAGGGACTGTCTGGATAGATTTGTGTTAGTCTTCTTGGATGCCATCTTAATCTACTCCAAGAATGAAGAGGAACATCTCAAGCATCTAGAGATAATTCTTCAAATATTGAGAGGGCATAAGTTATATGGGAAAATCTCTAAGTGTACCTTCTTCTAGAAGAAAGTACAATATTTGGGTCACATAAGTTTAGTTGAAGATAAAAGTGGTACTAGAATGGTTGATTCCCAAGAATGTGCCGAAAGTGAGAATTTTGATGGGATTGGTTGGATATTACTGTAATTTTTTAGATAACTTTTCAAGGATAGATTTTTCTATCATGAAATTACAAGGAAATGGAAAGAAGTTAGATTGGTCTGAGAAGTGTCAAGCAATATTTGACCAACTCAAAGAAAGGTTGAACACAACACCAATACTAAAGGTACTAGACTAGATGGTAACTTTGTATTTATTACAGATGCATCGAGAGAAGGATTGGGTGGAGTATTAATGCAAGATAGGTGAGTCATAGCCTATGAGTCTAGGAAGCTTAAGACCTATGAAAAAAATTATGCTTCGCATGATTTAGAGTTAGTTGTAGTGGTTCATGCTTTATATATGTGGAAATTATGTGTTAGGGAAATTTTTTAACTCAAGACCAATCACCATGGTCTCAATTATTTGTTTACCCAACCTAATCTTAATGCAAGGCAAGATGCCTTAAGTTGTAGGAGACATCTCTCCTCATTGTTATCAGTCCAAACTAGCTTCAAGGGTCAAGTGTTGTGAGAATCTAAGGATGGTGAATTCTATGAACAAGTCAAGCAAACACTCACAAATGATCCACAAGATCGAAGTTACGAAGAATATCACCTTGAACTTAATGGATTGTTAATGTTTAAAGGGAGAATTTGCGTACCTAATTCTAGGGAATTGAGGGACTTGTTATGGAAAGAAGTGCACAATGCACCATATTTAGGACATCTAGGTGTAACCAAGATGTTGGTTGATGTGAAGCCATTATATTTCTAGAAGGGTATGAAAGGCAATGTTGCAAGGTTTGTAGCAAGTTGATTAGAGTTCCAAAGAGTGAAAGCAGAGTATCATCATCCTATAGGTCTTTTGTATCCACCCAAAGTTCCAAAAAGTAAGTGGAAAGTCATTAGCATGGATTTTGTGCAAGATCTTCCTATGTCGAGGAACAAGCACAATGCCATTCTAGTAGTGGTTGACAAGCTTGCTAAGGTAGCACATTTTATTCCAAGAAATATGGCTAATAGAGCTCTTGTAATAGCTCAAAAATTTGTTCAAGAGATATTTAGATTACATGGGATTCCTAAAAAGATAATTTCTGATAGGGATGCTCTAGTGACATCTAGGTTTTGGAAAACCTTGTTTTCTTCACTTAGAACTCATTTGAACATAAGTTTTGCTTATCATCCAGAAATGGATGGAAAAACTAAAAGGGTGGACCAAGTATTAGAAGACCTACTAAGAATGTATTGCATGGATCAACAAGACAAGTGGGAGGATTACCTACATTTGGTAGAGTTTGCACATAATAACTCCTATCATTCTATGATCAAGATGGCAGGAAGTGTTGAAATCCTATAAGGTGGGATAATTTGGAATATAGGATAAGCCTTGGGCCAAAGATGTTATTGGAAATGGAGGAACAAGTTGGAATCATTAAACAAAGGTTAGCATAAGATAACATGATCTAGGTAGAAAAGTTATGTTGATTCTAAATAGGTGCCTAGGAATTTTGTAGTGGGGGATAGGGTTTTATTGAGAGTTAAACCCCACAAGAGTTCTATCAAGTTTGGAAAGTCACCCAAACTAGCTCCATGCTACATTGGACCTTTTGAGGTTCTTGAGGAAATCAACCCTGCCGCGTATAGGATTTCCTTGCCACCAGCTCTTGCCAAGATGCATTTAACATCTTTCATGTCTCATGTCTTAAAAAGTATATACTAGGAAATAACCGTGTTATTGATTAGAATCCTTTACAAGTGCAGGACCCAAGGATGGTAACAATCGAGTTGCTCAAGGTTCTTGGAACATGTAAGCGGGTCAGTCAAGGATCATGGGGGTCCAAACTAGGCCTCTAAGTGGCGATGAAAATTCAAAAAATCAGAGTTAGGAAACTTGACATAAAAATTTCAATAGGTTATTAGCATAATTTGAAAAATATGTAAGAAAAAAATTTGTAGTAAATTGAATGTAGTTTCTAGGCTACTAGTCCTTTTTTGGAAAAAGGTAAATCTGTTTTGAGAAAATTTGAAATTTCAATGTAGTGGAACTAAATTTTTTAGGAAAAAGATAAGAAGCAGGTGTATGTCTGACCACCCTAAGTACAAGAAAAACATATTATTATTTTTTTGAATCTTTTAATAGTAGAGGACACATGCCCAGACGTGCTGGATTTGTTTTGAATTTTTTTTCCATGTAAATAATTTGTTATGATTTTTTTATTAGAACTTTTTAGAATTATTAAAACCTCTATGTCTGACCACCATAACTTGGTAAAAAATTTATGAAATTCATTTTTTTAATCCTAAAGTATGCTAAGCATAGAATGTGGTGCATCTTGTAGGTTCAAAAAATGTTAAGTATTTCAAAATTTATAGAAGTTTATCAATCAAACTATCAATTAGGACTTTAGTTGTAATGTATGTATAAAATCAATAATAATAATTTATTAAATTTAGACAAAAAAAAAGTTGTCAACCACAAGGGAGAGCTTCGGAAAACTAAGAAAATTTTAAAAACACATTTTTTGGGTTGACTTTCCAGGTTAGGCAATCCTGAACCAAATCTCGAGCCTACTAATTATGTAAAAAAAAAGTGGATATCCGTTTAGAACAAATATATGTTACTTGTATTATTTATAATACATAATATTATATAATCATATGTCTTATGTATTATGTATTTATAATACATATATTTATAATATAATATACATTATTATTTTATATATTATATATATAGTATACATATTAATTGTATTATATATTATATGTGAGTATATATATGAAATATTATGTATATTATATTAATATTATGTAATATATATTACATCATATATTTAATACATAGTATATATTATACACTACATAGTATATATGATATATTTATTGATGTGCTGCCAATTCACAAGAGAGAGAGAGAGAGGGAGTGAGAGACTTGGGAGGGAGATATAGAGATAGTTGAGAGGGAGATAGGGAGGGAGAGAGGGAAGGAGGGAGAGAGATATATAGTTGAGAGAGAGAGAGAGAGAGAGATAGAGAAATACTTGAGAGGGAGAGAGGGAGGGAGGGGGATATAGGGAGGGAGAGAGGGAGAGAGAGACTTGAGAGATGAAGAGAGAGAGAAAGAGACTTTAGAGGGAGAGAGGGAAGGAGAGAGTCCAAGAGAGAGAGAGACTTGAGAGAGAGAGGGTGGGCCTGAGAATGAGAGGGAGAGAAAGAAAGAGAGAAATAAATGAGAGGGAGAGAGAGAGAGTTGAGAGGGAGAGCAGGACGTAGAGAGGGACAGAGAGAGAGAGTTGAGAGAGAGAGAGAGTTGAGAGGGAGAGAGGGAGGAAGGAAGGTTTGAGAGACTTGGGAGAGAGAGGGAGGGAGGGACTTGGAGTGAGAGGGACAGAGAGAGAGTTGACATGGAGAGAGAGATTGAGAGAGAGACTTGAGAGAGAGGGATAGAGGGAGAGAGTTGAGAGGAAGAGTGTTTTCCCGTGTTGGGACCCTCTAGAATAAGAAGTGATACAACCATCAAACAAAACCATTACAACTCAATTCAACATTCATTCCATTAAAACCTTCAAGCTTAATAACATGTCATTAGATCATTCATGTAAAAGGTACAAAATCATCATGAATAAGAATAATTATCTTTCAATCATGATACATAAACAAGAACATTGTGTACACCATAGGGGTTTGATGCAACCTTCAAATAAAATTCTTACAAGATAACAAGATACATGTTCATTAGATTGCTCATGTGAAATTTATACAATAATTGTGATCAACAAATAAGACATCAGTCATCCATGATGCATGAATAAACACTATATATGCACACTATATATGAACAAACACTAAATTAATAGATTATTTATTATTTATTACTAAATTTTTGTCTCGTCATTATACTATTATATTCATAAATTCAATACTAAAAATATCCATCCAATCAAATTCTTTATAAAATATCCATCCAAGGTCAAATTTTTTATAAAAATAAGATCATTTTCTTAATAAATTTGTGTGGCTCTCTGTTGCATCTCTTCATTTATTTGTGTTTTCCTCTTTAAAATGGGATTGTCTCCTTTCCTATAGCCATTGTTGATGCCCATCTAAGTCCACTCCCATGGACCTAACCCATCAACAACATTTTGCATTTTTGATGCAAAATGCCTCAATAATGAGTGAACACATTCTTTATTCTGAATAGTGTTAACTTGATCTTGAATGGTTCTAACATTCACATCGAGTTGTTCTTGAAAGTAAGCACCATTGGATGGAGGTGGTGGAGCTGGAGGGTGTGGATCCATGATATATATATAAGTGAACCTACATTAAATTTGTATTTTCAAAATGTAAGATACGTGTTTAAAAATCCCCTTAAACCATTCAATATAAATGACTTAATTGAATACAAATGAAAAAATGTGTAAAGTTCATTTATGTGTAAGGCATGTAAATGAAAAAAAAAAATTGTTAAAGTGATGTGAAATCTCATTTAAAAATACATTAAATTTTTACCTTGCTGCAATGTGGGAGTGTTAAAATCCAAATTGATTCAACAAAGGTGGAAGTGTTAAGCTCCAAATTGCCAATACTTAGTGAATTTGTATATATAGTAATGGTTAAACAAAGCTTGTCTTTGTAGCCATAGGGAAATGGGCTAAGTTAATGGGTAATAATTGATGGGCTATGTAGGAGGCTACCATACAATATGATACAATATGATAGTCTCCTGCATAGCCCATCGATTATTACCCATTAACTTCGCCCATTGATACAATATGATAGCATCTTGCATAGCCCATCGATTATTACCCATTAATTTTTCACATTTCTCTATGGCTGCAAGGACAAGTTTTGTTTGCCCGGTACTAACAATGGGTCTAGATTCACTAAGTATTAGAAAGTTAGACCACTTCCAACAAAGATCCTTTCTATTTTGAGAGTTGAGGAGAGTCAAAACAATTAAAAAATTACATAACAAATTGTTTAGAAAAGAAATACTAGCTTAAGAATAAGCAACAAAGCAAGAATTTAATAAACATGAGAATAAGTGATAAAGAAGAAGGAAAAATAGACAAGAATGTAAAATAGTTTAAATAAATGCAGAAAGGGGGTAATGAAGGTTCAATTTTATGTTTTGATAATAGAAGGTTAGAATTTTGTTTGATGTTTTGTTTCCACTACTTCACGAGGTTTCACAAAATTTTTGTAAGTTTAGGTCGAAATAAAGTCAAACAAAACTTCATAAATTAATCACTAATTAGCAAAAAAAAAAGGAAAAAATGCAAAAAAAAACATATTTGCAACCCGTTGGAGGTCATTGGAGGTCATTGCTTGATTGGTAGCATCATGAAAATGAGGTAGGGTTTAGGTTATAAAGTCTTCAATGAAACGGATATCCATTATAAATGGATATGCGTTTATTATACAATAAACTTATTGTATATAAATATACAATAGTAAATTCACATATACTATTTATTATATATTATATATTATATATTAAATATATTGTATATTATAGAACATATTTAATACATAGTCTCCCTCTAAGGTGGTCCGTCTTTCCTTCCGGGTCTTTTAGTATATATGTTTGAAATCATTTATATAATAAAGGGGAGGGAGGCGATGAAAGGGAGGGAGAGGGGACAGGATGGAGGGAGGAGGGGGAGGGAGGGAGGGAGGTGGGGGAGGGAGGGGTGGAGTTAGGTGGGGGAGGAGGGAGGGAGGGGAAAGGACTGGGGAGGGAGGATTAAGGTCGGGGAAGACCAGAGGGGGGGGAGGTGGGGGAGGGAGGGAGGTGGGAGGGAGGGAGGGAGGGAGGTGGAAATCTGGGGAGGAGGAGGAAGAGGGGTGGGAGGAAGAGAGGGAGGACACAGGGGAGGAGGAGGTCTTCGAGGAGGAGAGGAAGAGGGAGGGAGGAAGAGGGGAAAGATCCCGGGGAGGGAGGAGTCGTGGGAGGGAGGAGGGAGGGAGGGAGAGGGAGAGAGAGAGAGAGAGAGAGAGAGAGAGAGAGGGAGAGTGGGAGAGAGGGAGACAGAGAGAGAGGGAGAGTGGGAGACAGAGAGGGAGAGTGGAAAGAGGGAGATAGAGAGAGAGAGAGGGGGGGAGGAAGACAGAGAGTGGGAGAGAGGGAGGGAGAGGGAGGGAGAGGGAGAGAGGGAAAGACCTGAGAGAGAGAGAGAGAGTAGCTCTATATGAAAGCTATATTTTATGTATAATAGAGTTTAAAAGTGTTCAAATAGAATTGTTACTGAATATCAAGTAATCAATTGATACGTCTAAAAAAAATTAAAAAGAAGATAAAAATATAGATGAAAATTAAAACTTGAACATAATTCCACAAATATTTTCATAATTTCAAAATTTATGAAATTTTCAATTTTATAGAATACCAATTCAAATGTGAAATACTATTTTTGAATTCAAATAGCTATCATAGTGTAAAGGGTTGAAAAATAGAACTCCAATAAACATTTACCAACTTCTTAAATTCCTATATCCTTTGGCAACCCCACAATATAAAAATCAAAACAAAATGAAAGGTGTGGGTTTAGGGCATGTTTGCATGTAAAGTGGCAAAATTCCAAAAAAAACAAAAAAAACATAATTTACGTGGGGAAGGAAAACTCTAATGGATGTACGGAAAAACTCTCATTCCCATGTTGCATACATACCTAAAATGGAAAATAAAGGGTGGATAAGCATGGGAATTGGCCCTATGTGCACCATTGTCAATAGAAACCTGCAAAGTGCATTGTAAGTTTTACTTCTTACAAGAAAAACAAATAATGCCAATGAAATGTGTTCTCATTAACTATCATGACCATAGGGAATGAAGAAAATGGATTTTTTAAAAGGATTTTATAAACTTTTGTGTAGATTTGGGTCTATTAAACGCTATGTACAATATATATTAAAATGATTTATTAAAATTGCTTTAGGCTTTAGGAAGTCCATACAAGTTCATTTAGTAGGCAAAGTCAAATTGCATACCTTTATTAGCGATTCTTCAAGCCCATTAATAAATAAATGAGAATGTTTCTATAGAACTTTGGTGTCTTTAGATTCTTCTAGACATTTTATGTCATTCCTATGCCTAATATGAAATCTCTTCTTTCTCTCTTCTTCATATGTTATGTGCAAGGAAATAATTGAAACTTTGTGTTCAATTTTGAAGGAATGTGACTCTAAATATTAAACCTTTACTTTCTTCTATGTAGGGTTAGACTCCAAATTTCTATTTAACTTTACACATGCAACCCTTTCATCCATTATTTTCCCCATCTATTTTTGATGAATCCATAGGTGGTCTTATTTGTATTTTCCATCTAGGGTTTCTTCAAGTTTTTAGCATTTCCCACATTAAAGGCCTTTCATTCTTTTTGGTTAAAAGTACATGAAAACTTATAAATCCTCCTATCATATGAAAGAGTTGCACCTCTAAAATATTATAAGAAAATTGTCTATTCAATGACAAATTTTTCAACTGTTGCAAGTTCATTTGTTGCTACATTTACATTTCATGCTTTATTTTTCCCCTTCCTCCAATTCCTTGCACCCTATGAATACAACCAATTGAAGTGGCCATTTATTATCAATTGAACTTGATAGGTGCTAAACAAAGGCTTGTCATTGCGACTAAATGGATCACTAGTGCATGACATGCTAGCACCGAAAAAGTTTTTCATCCTATGACTACCAAGTGAGGTGGAGTATTACCATTTTCTATATAGGAAAAATCTAAATCTAACCATACTTCCTCCTCTCTCGCTTTTTTCGTTTATGGTCATTGATAGTAAAATTTAGCTTGTAATTATTTTCATTTTAATTGCATAGTAGAAGTTACTCATTGAATACTTTCCTATAATTTTATAAGTTCATATGGAGTACACATATTGTAGGATGGATTCATAGATGACATTCAACATGTCCATTACTTTATATAAGCCTAGGGCATTATTTTATGTTTGAATATTAACTTACATGCATTCTTGTGAGTGCTACATACTTCAATATACATGGTCATTTTAGAATTCACATACACTTCAAAGTGTATGAAAAATGTAATGGTAAAATTTACATACATATGTCATTTCTCATTTACTTTTCCATCTATTTTGAGAGAGTTGATTAATACATTTACATATCAACAAGTAACACAATTTTGTGTGAAGTTAGACTCATTCCCCATTACCTACCAATTACACATATTCCATACACCTATTCATATCATATCTATTTCTACACACTTTTTTTATATAGGCTGCGTTTATTGTGCCATATATAATCATACATTCATTATATGTATAAAAATTTATTGTTCATCCTAGGTCATTTATGTGGGCGCATGATTGATTCCAAAGCTATATATTTGATCCCTTAAATTTGAACGACTCCTACCCATTTCACTAGTCGTTGTAAATCAACCAAACACACGTTTGCATGATTAATTACTATCTTTGTATTTAAAGACATTCATTTTACATCCTCTCATATTTGAATATCCTCTTTTATCCTAAAAAATGATATAGATGACCCAAAATAACTAAAATCTACATAATCATCTTAAAAATACTCGCATGACCACTTCTTATTTTGATCAAATCTTGTGATTACATGAACATTACATATTCCTATAACATTGGAGTTTTGTCTCACAATTCTAAAAACTCAAATCATGATTATATTGGTAGAATAATTCCTTATTTCTCTTATGATTTAATTAGAAGCAGTCTTATAATTACATGTGAATTTGGAATTTAATCCCACGTCCTATTTATCTGGTAAACTTAATTTATTTATTTTTATTGAAATAATACATATTACAAATAAGAAATGCAGTTAGAAAGTGCAGTTTAAAACAATACAAGAAAACATCAAACAGAAATGACAGATAACATAAACTGCCCAACAACAAAACAGGGCCAGCATTACAATGATTTTAATACAGCAGCACTTATGTAAAGTCCAGCATTACTTTTGCATGGTCCTTACTAATTTGAAGCAAATTCACCATATAATAGTTGGGGGGACTTAAGCTGTAATAGTTCCTAGGAGTTCATATTTAATGGGTTAACTAGTTCTCATATATTATTTAACTTGTTTATTTGAAGACAGTTTCTGATCCAGTTTCAGGATGGGGATATTGTTTTTTTTGGAATAGTTGTCCTTGTACAGGGCCTTTACCAACCATTGAAGGATGGGCAATGCATCCAATTTGTAGGCAGGTACGGCGACTGGGTCAATCTTTGCTTGTGCTGACAGCAGGCCTACTTTATTTCTTCACATGCCCAATACATGACACTGGGAGATGTGGGCTCCAGAGGCTCGAACCCGTCGTCACCTTACTTTTCCATGGCTTCCTTGGACATCTAATACCAGTTGGTCTGTTCGCTCTGTAACAGTCTCTGCCTAGACTGACTGGAGCCATGTGATATCCAGCTATGATGGACGTTGTCTTTGACAATTAGGCCAGCAAAGGATTTGAACCCATGCGGTGACCCACCTAACAGTGGCTGATCCCAAATGGAATTCATCTGAGCCTTCGAAATTCTTCTTCCCATCTACAAACTCGGCTTTAATGTTTTGTTTGTCTGTTTGGATATGTAATATTCAAAATATAAAGCCTTTGTTTTAGGGATTGGATAAAGATTTTTTCTGTGCAATCAATAATTACTCTCAATATGCTGGTGTTTAAACACTAGCCTTTATAGATGATGTTGACGGCCTTTTCATTTTCTGTGTTTTTAAATACAGGGATTTCTTGATGATTTAAACATTCAATCATGAATTGCTACACTTGCCATTTAGGTAAGATACCTTCATGGTTGCCTAACATAAGCTATCTTTATGTGAAGAAAAAGAATCTTGATAAGCACTCTTGACAACCATAAAGATTTCTATTGCTGGAACAATTATATTCTCCTTTTTAATCTTTTCGAAGCTTTTCAGTCACCTATTTCAGAAGAGCTTTTGGCGCACAAGCAATCTTCAAGGCTTGTTCTTGATCCTTCATTTCAATGCAACCGATATTTAATATAGCTCTATGCCTTGCTAATTTACTGGAAATGGTTATGTATCCATCTCTTTCATAAACTCAACTGAGCCAGTAGCATGATAGGGGAACCTCTAGAGATTTTGGAGGCACCTTCAAGGATTTGGTCTCCATGTCTCAAAAAGGATATTTGAGTACTGAGTGAGATGAAAATTTACACTATCTATTGTGTGAGAACTATGATTATGAAAGGAATTGGTTGGTCCCTGTAATGCTTTGCATTGTTATTAGTTTGAAAATACCTACTTTTGGTTGGTCTATGATTTCTAGAACTAATTTCTAATCCAGTAGAAGATATTCATAGTAGCATTGTTTTCACATGCATTAAGTTTCACAATTAGTTTAATGCTTGTAATGGAAATAATTCCATCTATATGATTAGAATGTTGGTCCTCTTATGATTAGTTAGTTGACTTCCAATGTGAGCTAGAATTGAACTATTACAATGCAACATTCGATATGACTATTATCAAATGACTGCAAGATAAAGAATTGGTTTAGAATGGCCTTAGATCTGAAAAAGCACCATGAATCCTCAATGTACTCTCCATTTTCCTCAACATCTTTTATTTTTATCATACTTCATTTGATATGTCATTTCCCTCAACATTTTTTTTATTTTTACCATACTTCATTTGATATGACTATAATCAAATGACTTGCAAGATGAGAATTTTGGTATTAGAAAGTCATGTTCATTTCATATATCTCATATGGTTAATCACGATCTTCGAAATATTATTATCTAAGAGAGTGATTTTAGTTTTCTTTCCAAAACGAAAAGTATTGTTAGAATTCTTGTGGTATGCAATCATGTGTAAATGCCATATGCAAACATTGTACTTTTTTCCTTTGAAATATAGATAGAGATGATCAAATGTTGTATTTCATTTGATTATATACATAAACCTCTTGATTGGAAAAAGCTTCAACTATATACATACATAGTCAAATATTAAAATGAGGAACTTAAGAAGTGTGCATGTTCTAATACAAGTTATACAAATGCTCCTACTACATTAGTTAATCCTATTTTTTTTTCATTTTGAAGTTTGGGGCTTGATGAAGTGATTATTTTAATTTGTTAATTTTTCACTAAAGTAAAGATTTTTAAAATTATGTGTTTCAATGTAAACTTAGAATGTACAGAAGGTGCACTACGTATTAGATCATTATATGACCATTTCCAAGTATTCATTTATTTTGTGACCATCATATGCAATCATGCATAAATGTCATATGCAATCATGTGAAGACACTATATGCAATAATCCTATGCAATCACATGTAAATGCTATAAGCAATCACGTGTAAATGTTGTATGTAATCATCATGCCATGTTCATTTGTGAGATGAATGGAGATGATCAAATATTGTATTTCATTGGATCACATGCATGAACCTCTTCATTAGAAAAATCTATAGATAACTATGTATATAGTCGAATATTAAAATGGGGAACTTAAAATGTGTGTCTATGCACAGAAGTTATTCAAATGATCCTAGTGTCATAGTTAGTCCTAAACTTTATCATTTAGGAGTTTAGGGTTTTATGAAGTGAGTATTTTTATGTTTTAGTTTTCAATGAATTTAAGAGTTTTAAAATAATGTGTATTGTGGTCTATTTTAATGCAAATTATGAATTTGCAAAAGATGCACTACGTATTAGATTGGTGTATGACAACTATTTTTTTCTTTCATGAACACCATATGAAATCATCATATGCAATCACAAGTAAACATTGTATAAAATCACATGTAAACAATGTATTTAATCATCATATATAGTTATGTGTAGAGGTCATATGCAATCACATGTAAATATTATATGCAATCATTGTATTGTGTTCTTTTGTGAGATGGATAGATATGATCAAATGTTGTATTTCATTAGATCATATGCATGAATCTCTTCATTGAAAAAATCTCTAGCTATATAGTACATGGTCAAATATTAAAATAAGGGGCATACGACAAATTTACTGCCATAAATTCACCAATGGAAAATTTACCACCAACAATTCACCATCAAGTAAAATTCACCGCCTACAATTCACCATGTTAGAGTTAATTTTCCGGTGAATTATGGTGGTGAATTTTCTGTTGCTGGGGTGAATTTTCCTAGAGCCAAAATAAGGAACTTAAAATATGTGCATGTTTTGATATAAGTTATATAAATATGCTTACTACCATAGTTAGTCCTTAAAATTTTAATTCACTAGTTGAAAATTTAATTAAGTGATTATTTTAATATTGTAAGGTTTCAAAGAAGTGATGATAATCTTAAAATGGGAAAGCATTATAATCAACTAGTAAATATATTCATATTATGGGTTCAAACATCCAAAAGACATGATGATGTGCAACATACTTGAAGTATTACATCATCAAACACACTTACATCATCAAATAATTTGAAAATAAAGCATCAAATATATCAAAATTTACATATTAAATTGTATCACTCAAGATTTAGTAAATAAATAAATAAATTTTTAGATAATATCATATGTGACAAAAGCTTTAAATTCACTAACCATTTATGCATTAAAATTATCTACTCTAATCATATTATTATAAAAATGGAAACTTTAAAATTTAAAATTATGTATTCAAGCTATCTCATAATATATGTGAAAATTCATAGTGTTGTAATTGCAATGGCTGTTATCATGGGTCCATTGATACTTGATCAACAGGAAATCCCTATTTGGGAGAATAATGTAATAGAGTTAACATATTCAATACAAGATACCTTTGTATTCCTCATGAGACGCATAGTTGCATTTATCATTCATCTTACAGAATGTTAGAAATAGAAGCAAGTTATCTAATCTGCTTGATGGTGCTTATCCAATTCTTTGTAGTGATTCCCCTAGTTCTTGTGGCTTGACCAGTATGAAATTAAGATGGTCAAGTTTCTGCATAGGGACTCTGAACAACCAACAACTTACTCATTTTATCAATATCACCTATTCCATTCAATTTTATCCTATCCACTGTACCCAAATTTTCTCAATGACTATTTAACGCTAGGAAGCATGGTTATATTGCCTAAAGAAAAATCTTCCACACTAAAATTTCCAAAATAACTTTCTCAATGACTATTTAACGCTTGGAAGCATGGTTCTATTTCCTAAAGAAAAAGCTCCCACCCTAAAAGTTCCAAAATAACGTCTATATAAATTGTCCTATTACATCGCCAAGTTCATTACATTAACCCATTCCAATAGTGTGACTACTTCACAAAAAAACTGCTTTATGTTATGAATTTTTTGGCGTTCCCTACAATTCACCAATATTTTTTAATATATATTTCAGAAACTTTGATTTTATTAAAAGATATTAATGAATTGTTGGCAATGAATTTTACTTGGCGATGAATTTTTTGTCGACCGTGAATTTTCCTTCGATGAATTGCTAGCGATGAGTTTTCCTAAAGTCATTTTTCATGCAGTGTTTTATTGGATGGACGCACTTACCAATCCATTTTTATTGTATAATTTTTATTAAAACTTTAGTAATTAATATATAAATTGAGATAATATCAATACTTCTAGTAACATTAGAATTATTACTTCTTTCATTTACTTCAATTCTCTTAATGACTGAAAACTATAATTTATAGTTTTTTTATGTTAACCTTATTTTAAAAGGAGGTTTGTGGAGATATCAAAATTTAGTTGAGACATACAGATTTATATATATATATATACATATATATTGTTATCACGGAATCTAGCAGCGCTCGTTCCATGGATAACCCCCCTACGAAACTTGTTCATTTCCTAGGATTCATGAAGTTCAAGTACGCATAACGAAGTGATTTTCAAGCCACCTCGAAATGCATTCCAAAGCCTCGAATAGTCAATTTGAGCATCCTCCTATGTTCGCCTTGCGATGACCTTCGAAACGAGCCCCTTCATGCAGTCTCATTGTTCGTACTTAGCGAATTGTGAAAAATGCAGTTGCACTAAAAAAGTGCACTCCTGCTCTCAAGCCAAAATTTGGCTAAGTATGAAAAGTGCAGGGGCACTATTTTTTAGCGCCCCTGCATGAAAGTGAATTTCCAAAAAATGTAATAGTGCTAAAAAAGTGTGCTGGGCATGTGCAGGATCATGGTATGCCAAACAGGCCCTTAAGTGGCAAAAAATTCAGAAAAATTAGTATTAGGCAACTTGACGTAAATATTTGAATAAGTTATCTATATTATTTCAAAAATATGTAAGAAACAGAATTTGTAGAAAATTGAATGTAGTTTCTAAAATACTAGGTTTATTTAAAAATAAATAAAATCTATTTGTGAAAATTTGAAATTTCAATGCAAGAGTACTTAAATTTCAGGGAAAAATAAGAAGTAGTGTCTATCCGACCAACCTAACCATAATAAAATGATAATATTTTTGTAATATTTTATATATAAGTAGAGGACTCATGTCCAGATGTGATGCATATTTTTGTAATTTTTTCCAAGCAAATAAATTAATTATGAATTTTTTATTACAACTTTTAAAAATATAAAAACTCACCTGTCTACCACCTTAACTTGGTCAAAAAAATCATGAAATTTAATTTTTTTTTTTTAATCCTATATTATGTAAAGCATAGAATGTGACGATGTTTTGAATTCAAAAATATGATACCGCTTTGAAAGTTATAGATGTTTTTCAATCAGCCTATCGACGTGACTTTAGTCATAATTCTAATAGAAAATGAATAATAATTATTTATTAAATTCAAATTAAATCATAATTTATATTTTTGGAAAGCTGAGAATCTCCTCTAAAAACCCTTTTCGTTTCATTAATTTTGGGTGAAAAAAAAGTCGTCAGCCACATACCCTACAAATATTGCCACTTTTTCTAGCCCTGGCGCGTTTCTTCGTGTTTTTCGCATTTTTCGTCAATCGTACCACTTTTCGTGCCTAAATTTATTGCTCAACTTGAGTTAGGTTTTTGAGTTACAATTTACTTAAAAGTGTTTTATTTCTCCATTTTCATTGTTTATGATCTTTTTTCTTCCTCTCTTCATGCTAGGCGAGTTCTCCTCAAACTGCAAACACATTTTTGAGAATTTCGAAATTACTCTCCAGCAATCTTCGCGTTTTCTCTTGGTAAGTCTTTTTTCTCTACTTTCTCTCATTTTTCTTTCATTCATTTGTATATGTTTTAGGATTTACATATGTATTTTTATTCTTACCTTCATTTTCTTCATGTGTTTTACATCCCCACGCGTTTTCTTCCTCTCCATTCGCGTTTTTGTTTCTCATGCCCTTTCCATGCCTCTTCTTCATAATTTTTGAAGCGGCATCTCCTCTTCTTCACGCGTCCTTCTTTCTATGCTTTCCACTCCAATGTTTTTTATGTTAGCTTCTTTCTTTGTCACCCTTTCAATCCTGTTTTGGCACAAGCACATTGAAGAAACTCTTGTTTTGTAACAAGGTTTCCTTGGCTTTTGTCTACATTTGCGATGTTTGTAATGGCAATGAAATGAATTTTAGTTGCAGTTCCATTCATAGAAAAACAAATTTTGACTTCAAAGCATTCCATGAAATTCCAAAAATGACAAAGCATCGTTTTCATTCACCATTACATCCATTTTCCAAAATCAGGTTTCAGATGCAGAGGCGCTATTTTTCAGCGCCCTGTCATTTTGAAATACAAACTAACTATGAAAAGTGTAGGAGCGCTATTTTTTAGTGTCCCTGCATCAAAATCTGAATTTCCAAAAATGTAAGGGCGCTGAAAAAGTGCGCCCTTACACTTTTTACAATTTTTTCCAGATGAACTTCAAACTCACCTGATTTACTCTTGAACTTCTTTCCTTCCATTTTGTGCATTGTTTTGCGTGCCTTGTCATCCACCCCAGGATTTCCCATCATCGTTGCTCATTTCATGCATCCCCATGCTACCTAATGACTAATGTTTGTTCTGGCTTAACACCTTGCAGTCTCTTTTCAAAGATCTTCAAAGTCTGAGTCATCAAAGTTCCAGTTGTTTCTGATGACTGCCGCTAAACCTCCATTTTCTTCAAGAGCAAAAGGAAAAATGAAGTATAAATATCAAGGTGTCTATTCGCTGACCGTAGTGGTCTCCAAGGTGGAAGAAATAAAGGACACAGAGGTTGGCCATCAAGACTTGGTTGGTTTTGCGAAGCAAACAAAGACGAAGCCTCTTCCTAATCCAATGAGAGCAATTGTACACAGTGACTTGCATTTGGTAGCAATGTTCCCTACAGCTGTACATAATACGGAGTTTGTTCTTTAGGTGGCATCTCACTACATCAGAGAAAGTAGAAGTGTGATTGATTCTTCTTGGCACGAGATTCTAAGACTCGACCCTGATTTCTTTGACATTGTGTCTAAGGTTCCTCAAATGGAAAAATACATTGATATTTCTATACAAAAAGCACAAGAGGTCTTTGATGCTGATCCCAACAAGGCTATAAACCTGATAAATGCTCAATGGTTGAAGAAGCCTAGACCATCTGTTTCCAATTGGCCAAAGGGACTCCTACGAAGTGATTTCAAAGATGATGTCAAAGATATGATCACATTTTTAAGCAAAGTGAAAGGCTTGCCAGAATCATCCACTTTTCATGATTGGATGTATGAATACATCAGGATTATAATAGGATAAAAGGTGCACATTGACTGGGGCAAACAGATTAGTGATGAAATACATGAGCAACTGATCAATGCTCCTTCCACATTGAAATTCTATATGACTTCTTGCCTGGTGTACGCAGTGGTTGTAATGAGGCAATTCCCAGGTCTATCTACAAAAGGGAATCAGATGATGGTACGTGTGTATAGATTTTTCTATCAACTGGAGCTAAAGGAAATCTTTCATCACTTCAGGCGGGTCACAGATGCTTTCTTTGCACCTTTTCCTTTCAATTTTGATCCAACTGGGTATGTGCAGGATCATCATGGAAAAAATAGGCCCTTAAGTGGCAAAAAATTCAAAAAAATCAGACTTAGGTAAGTTGACGTAAAAATTTGAATAAGTTATCTATATTATTTCAAAAATATGTAAGAATAGAATCTATAGAAAATTGAATGTAGTTTCTAAACTACTAGGTTTATTTAAAGGAAAATCTATTTTATGAAAATTTTTTCAAAATAGTACTTAAATTTCGTGGAAAAATAAGAAGTAGGTGTCCGCTCTAACCACCCTAACCACAATAAAATGATAATATTTTTTTATAATATTTTAGATATAAGTAGAGGACTCATGTCCTGATGTGATGCATATTTTTGTAATTTTTCCAAGTAAATAATTAATTATGAATTTATTATTTAAAATTTTAAAAAATATAAAAACTCGTGTGTCTAACCACCTTAACTTGGTCAAAACTTCATTAAATTCAGTTCTTCTTTTTCTAATCCTATAGTATGAAAATCATATAATGTGACGCATGTTTTGGATTCAAAAAATGTGATACCGTTTGAAAGCTATAGATGTTTTTCAATTAGCCTATCAATCAGGACTTTAGTCATAATTCAAATAGACAATGAATAATAATTATTCATTAAATTTAAAGTATAGCATAATTTATATTGGTGGAAAGCTGAGAATCTCCTTTAGAAACCCTTTTCATTTCATCAATTTTGGGTAAAAAAAAGTCGCCAGCCACATACCCATCATATTACCACTCTTTGGCCCATCATGATCCTACACATACCCAGCTCTTGAAAGGAGAGTATTTGGTGAGGCTTATAAGGTGGTAAGTAAATTTGGATGCCTATTTCTTCAATTCCCAATGTTTACTTACTTGAGAGTAGGGTGCTACACTGGCTGTCCTTACATGCTACGAAGTTATCCTTCGGATAAGTGGGTTCTCATGGAAACATGGAGACAGTTGATTTTAGTGCAAAAGGAACGAAGAAGCAACCACAAGTGTGGATTCAAGTTCCCACTAACCATTGGCCGATATACTCTCCCAACTGCACAAAAGGCTAAGTCTGTTTATGCTGAAATACAGATCATGACAATCAAGACCTACAGGTATAGGTTTGATTTTGATTACCGAGATGTCAGAAAAAGATTGCAAAAGGGTCATCATCACAAGTACCATTTTGAAGACATCTGGGTTGATTGCAGAATGGTTACATAAGCATGGTTATGAAATGAAAAGTTTCAGAATAGATTCGGAAGGAGAAGAATCTGAAGCAAAAGCTCGCCAACAACAAGAACTCCACATGAAAAACAAATCAGCGGATGTTCCCACTTCTTCACGAAGAGGTCTCAGGATCAAGTTTACTGTTGGCAAGAAAGATACCCAGTCTGTCCCAGAGACAGAAATCACGAAACTCAATCCATCTCACTCTAAAGGTAAAAAGCATATTCTAGAGGAGGTGGATTTCGATGAAGAAGGAACTTCAAGTGATCAATCCGCTGAAGATGGAGACTCAGCAGAAGCAGACTCTGATGCATAAGAGGTTTCTGAAAGCAGGTAAGAGTCTGAAGAAGATTCTAAAGAAGGATCTGAAGGTGATTTTGAAGGTGAACCAGAAATGGAAAGACAAGAGGGTGATCAACAGGGACCTGGGCATGATCAAGAAAGAACTACTTCTCCTCCTGAGAATGAAGTTGAGGAAATTCCTAGAATGTCATCGCCTATGATTTCCAATGTTCCTCATACCCCTCCAAATTCAAGAACTCCTCCACCTCCTATTCCCTCGTCACCTATTCCTACCACATGCATTCTTGCAATTGAGATATCCACCATCCCTGCAACATCAACCCTACTTGATACTCCCTCAGTGACAAGCATTCATATGGTTGATATACTGTCAAGCCCTCCATCGTCCATTCCAAGCTTGTCTTCACCAACATATGATATCACTTCTAAAAATGAATACAATCATTTCATGAATGAGTCAGTGCGTGATCAGCTCAATGTGCAAACTACAGGAGCAATGATGACAGACACTTCTCCTATTGTCACAATACCCATGGTAACTTCAGAAGTAGCGATGAAAACTAAATTGACAGTGAATCCAGGAGTTCACACCTCCTTCCTTCCTCCTTGGCTAATATCTCAAGTGTCGAAGTGGAAGAAGCAAATGATCTCTCCGGAAGAGCTCGACCTCGAAGAGATAGTCCTTCCAAGGCTAAAGGGAAAAAAAGGGAAAAAGTATACTCAAGGATGAACGTTGATAAGTCTAGCCACAACTATGCAGAGATTGGCATACCACCGCATGAAGAAGGTGATGTCAATATGGAAAACTACACGGTGACAAAGGTCCAGCTTGGCAAGGTTACCAATGAAAGTGCAAAGGCCGATGTGCAAGTGACATTGGATATCTTGGCTGGAAGACTGGATAAAGTAGAGGAAGCTTACAATATGTACAAACAGAGGGTAGAGCATTATGCAACTGTTGTAAAGAGCCTTGCAAGATCTCCAACTAATGCACAACCGCTAACAGTGGTAAGTATTGAAGACCCGACTGTCAAGAAAGCTGAGAAGTTTGCCTCCAAAGGTAGAGTGTTGTATGATTTTGTTGAGAAGATCATTGAACACAGATCTCAAATTATAATTGTTGCGGACGAGAAAACTACCTTGTTGGCCAAGCTCACCACAAAGCTTGATAAAGAGAAAAGTGTACTTTCCCAGGAGCGCAGAGATATGGAAAAATGCCTGCTGACGTGGTCGAAGATGAAACAGGTAAAGCTCAGTAAATTGGTGGAAGTTGGGGTAATTCCTGACAAAGCAAAGTTCATTGAGGTAATAGAATCCTTGAAACATCGAATTCAAGTAATTCAATCTCTTATAGAGGATCTCCACCAAGTACAGGAAGATGTTGAAGGACATCGTGCTATTCTTGAAAAAGGTATCAAGGAGTTTCCTGGTCAACTTCTTGAGGAGAATCATATCTTCCTGCCCGCCACAGAAATATCTCAGATCTTCAAAGAAGCCATCATGAAATTGATTGACAGTTCAGACTTTTCAAAAGCATCACTAAATGACATTTGTGATACAAGGCTCACATTGGGTAACTTGAAAACACATCTTGACAGGTGCAAGAAGGTTCACTCATCTGCCATGAGATCGATCACGAGAGTTCACACCATTGTGGATTAAACCGTTGGTCCAGATGAGAAGTTCGTGCAAGAGACCAGGAGGAAATATGAAGACTTCCACACCCAAGGAAAATAAACATGAGGAAACTTCTTGTTCTCCAATATTAGACATTTCTGGTGCATCCCTTTATGCATCTTGTAAATATTTCCTGACATCTTAAATGTCTTTTTGTAAATTGTAATCACACCAAGCTCGAAGATGTAATCTTTTGAAAACAAATTACACTTTGACTTTGGTCAAAGTCAGGTGAGATCTCCTAAAATCGCTCACCTAACTTTCCTTGATTTCCTCAATTAGTTTCCTAATTTTGCTCATCCCTCTTTCTATATAATGTGAGGGATTTCTATTGTAAATTGATCCTTTAGTATTTTGCAACGAAGTGCTACCCTTTTTGAAGCAAAATTGTGAAACTTTGTGTTCATGCTTTGTGAATGAAATTCGATCAATAAAGAAGAAGATTGCAAGCCAAACTTTGCGTTGGATTCGATACTTTTATGAATTGATCTTATTTGGTGGTGATTAATTGATGGAATCTAAAGGACTCTAAGTAATTTATGTAAACTTTGTGTTGCATCTATTATTTAGATTTGCATTTGTGTTTTTGTTTATCTTTCGGTTGAGTAATCTACAAGACTTTGTGCTTGTAATTATTCACGTTCTTTGGATACTATTGTTGAATGATCTACAAGACTTCGCGCTTGTAATTATTCACGTTCTTTGGATACTATTGTTGAATGATCTACAAGACTTTGTGCTTGTAATTGTTCATGCTATTTGAGGAATTGCTGCGTCTAAGAAGACTTTGTGCTTCTAACGTGACAAATGATACACTCTACATAGATCCACCATTGAAAAAGCTACAGAATGACTCTGTGCCTTCGTGAGCTTTCCCTTTTACTTTATTTGTTTATTGTTAATTACTTCTGGTATCTCTACGCTTTTGTTTGACAAGATAGAGGTATTGGTATTACTACTAGTTGATTGTTTAAAGTTGTTAAGAATTGTGAACTTCCAATAGTGAAGCATTGTAAACATGTTCTCTGAAAAAAGAGAGAAGGATGAATGTAACACACCCCCCCCACTTCGTAAGTTTTGTGTACATTTTTTAATTACTTGTTTGTTTTACTATCACTTCTGTCAGCAATAAGAAGGGCAGCTCCCGTTTCTCAGAGGAGAGATTTACATCTTCATAGCTGTGGCTGAAGTCCAATTTGTGTAATCTATCAAAAGTTGATTACATAATTTTCACCCAACAGTTTTTTGGCGACTCTACTGGGGAAACGACATACGCAATCTAAGCCTCACGCTTTTGATTGATGTAGATAAGTTTCCTTTTTCTTGTTGTTCTTTTGTATATTGTTAACTCTATAACATCCATTGTATTCAGATCTACATTCTGGCGGACCAGATATATACACAAGGATTGAGGGCTCAAGGAGTAGCAGATCCACTTTTTCAGGAATTGTTGCAATGCGACTTTCCATTTACTCTTCCACGAGTAAGGTCACCACTGCAACGTGCTATAACCTTCCCTCCATGTAGCCAAAGATCTCCTCTCCCAAGTGTTTGGTTTGTTTACCACAGACGTCCTGTTCAAGTACCTGTTGTGCAACTAGTCATGGCTGCACCACCTACAGGACCATGGGGAAATGCTTTTGGTCCCCTCTCTTTAGCTGCACCTTTGCACAAACTGCCGCGCGTATCCAGGAAGCATCTCTTAAAGTTTCAAGGTGATGGAAAACAACACCCCGATGAGCACATATCTACATTCTATCTTGTTTGTGGCATTCTCGGCATTGAACATGCAGATGTTTCTGTAAGATTGTTCATTGAATCCTTTCAAGGGGTTGTGGCCGAATGGTTCTTCACCCTTCCTAATGCCTCTATCACCAATTGGGCCACTCTTCGCACTAAATTTGAAGAAAGATTTAAACCTGCTGAAGATTCACATGCACTATTGGCGCAGCTCACCACCATGCGTAAAGAAGCTCATGAGCCTATGTGCGAGTTTGTGGCGAAACTTAATAAATTGGTGATGCGGATCCCAACTGATGCAAGACCAATGGATCATAACCTAAAGTGCTTCTTCATCAACACTCAACTACCCAAGGTGAGTTTCTACTTATGTAGGGAAAATCTTGTTAATGTTGAAGTGGCCCAACAATTGGCTACTAGTCTGGAGGATGACATGATCCTTGCTGGAGAAATTAGGATGGGAACTAACAGAAATAAAAGGATGCAAGCCTAAGGGTCTTCGGCATCCAATGTTAGTACTCCCAGTGCTATCTCAAATTTCACATATCCCATGGTCCAAAGGTTGGCAAATGAAGTTTTGTCTCTTAAGAAACAAGTTTCAAACAAAAACAACATTAACAACTACAAGGACATCCCTAGGAGGACTTTCCATAACTATGCTGACAAAAAAAATCAAAATCATCTCCCAACACCTCCAGGAAGGCTTTCTCTGGAAGCACCACCCGCTAACAATGTTGTGATGTACTATGAGACTAAACAAGATGATTATGCGCAGCCTAAATACCCTGAAGAAGAAAATGCCGATCTCTTCCAAGAAGAAGAAACTGAACTGGCTGGTGACTCCAAGATTAGCTATTTGCAAATGATGGAAGAAGAAGAAGAAGATGATGATGATGACTTGGTGACTAACACTTACGTTGTTTTTACACGGCACCAACAAAATCAGCTTGATAAACCTCGAGCTGCTACTGTTCCAGAAAAAGAGAAGACAAAATCACTTGATGGTAGCTGCTCTTTGACCAGCTCTGGAGCAGGAATGGTTTTCATTTCACCAACAGGAAAGTTTTTCCCTTTCTCCTTCAAGTGGCAGTTTGATAACACCAATAACACTGCCGAGTATGAAGCCCTGTTGTTGGGAATGCAAGTTGCGCTGAAGAAAGGTATAAAAAATCTTCATGCACAAGGTGATGTTGAGCTAATAGTATGTCAAGTAAGAAATCTCTATCAAACAAAGAATGATAAACTCAGGCATTATCATAATCTAGTATGGGATTATGTTGAGGAATTCAAAGCTTTTGATATCTCTATTGTTCCCAGAGAATACAATACTAGAGTTGATTCCCTCACAATCTCTGCTACGCTCTTGGTGCCACACAAATACTTTCAATGTTCTACCTACACCATAGAGTTGGTTTTCTGCCCAAGTGTCCTTGACAATTTAGAGAACTGGAAAATTTTCAACGACGATCATCAAATCATCAGAGAAAGTAGAGAATTTTGATGAGTTTTATTTTGAGGGTAGCAATTCTCCTCGAGAATCTATGTCTAATATAGATCCTGCCACAGGTGAAGAATATTTGCAACTCAAAGGGAATAAGATTCCCAAAGGATTGGTATCCTTGGAAAAGCTTTTTGACAAGCATGATCGCCACATGAAGAAGCAACTCTCAGATTCTGACTCATCTAATGAAGCAGAACAGATTAATTTAGGAACTGAAGCCAACCCTAAGATGGTCAACATTGGTAAATGTTGCACGGCCAAAGAAAGAAGACAGTTTGCTCAGTTATTACAAGAGTATATTGATGTCTTGGCATATTCATACAAAGATCTAAAATCATTTCGGCCTAAAGAAGTGCAACATGATATTCCTCTCAAGGTTGGAGCTTTGCCTTACAAACAAAAGCAGAGGCAGTACAATCCCAAGATCTCTAGAACAATTTTGGTGGAAGTTCAAAAGATGTTGAATGCACGGATAATATTCCCTATCCATCATTCAACATGGATAGCCAATATCGTCCCCGTTCGTAAGAAGAATGGTGAAATCCGCATTTGTGTAGATTTCAGAAATCTAAATCAATTGTCTCTCAAAGACAATTACCCACTTCCAATGATGGATCAAGTTCTACAAAATGTAACTGGATCTGAGATGCTCTCCATGCTAGATAGATTTTTTGGTTATAATCAGATTGAAGTTAATTCAAGCGATCAACACAAAACCGCTTTCACAATGCCATGGGGAACCTTTGCATATCGCAGGATGTCATTTGGTTTGATCAATGCTGGCACTACATTCCAACGTGCCATGGATCTCGCTTTCCACGACGTGATGGGAAAGTTCATTGTGGTGTATCTTAACGACCTCATAGTTTTCTCTAAGCAACGTCATGAGCATTTCTACCACTTGAGGAAAAATCTAAAGAGATGCTATCAGTACAACATTTCCCTAAATCCCAAAAAGTCAACTTTTGGGGTGACAGAAGTTAAACTTCTTGGTCACGTTGTATCTACAGAAGGAATCAAGATTGACTTGGAAGGAGTCAATGGAATTAAATCTCTCACTTTGCCAACAAGCAAGAAAGTTGTTCATTCTTTCTTTGGCAAAGTAAACTTCTTAAGGAGGTTTCTTCTAGACTTTGCTAAAAAAACCCATCATATTGTGAATATGATGAAGGGTAATGCCACATTCCATTGGACGGTAGAAGGAAAAGCAGTGTTTGATGACATCAAAGAGGCCATTGCTCATGCGCTTGTGTTGGTTTGCCCTAACTACACCAAAGATTTTGTTATGTATAGTTATGCTTCTGAGCATACATTATCAGCAATTTTGGTATGAGAAAATGATGAAGGCTTTGAATCCCCCATTGCATTCATGAGCTGCCCCCTGAAGAATTATGAATTGAAATATTCTCAAATGGAGAAGCACGCTTTCACAGTTGTAAAAGCCATCAAGCATTTCCGGTTCTACATTCTAAGCAGTCATGTGAAGGTTCTTGTCCTAGATTCGACTGTTAAGTATATCCTAACACAACAGGAATTTGGAACAAGAAGAGGCAATTGGATTGCCAAGATTCAGGAATATGATCTGGAGATTAAACCCACTAAGTTGATACGTGGACATGGACTTTGTCAACTTATTGCAAAAAATAGTCCAGATGAAGAAATTTCAGAGGATGAAGAAGTTTCAGATGAGGAGGAGGTTGATCCCAATACACTTCCAATGGTACTATTTGTTAGCACCATTGATGAATGGTATTCCAACATCGCTCACTTCCTCACATATGGAGAATGCCCTAATCACTTGACTCCAAAGGAAAAGAGAACCATCAAGCTGAAATCAGCTAATTTTTTCTTATGGGACAACGGCTTGTATAAGCGTGCAATGGACGAGACATTTCTAAGATGCGTTGATAAGGAACAACAGCAAAAATTGCTGAAATCTTATCATGATTTGGCATGTGGTGGGCATTTCTCAGCACTAGTAACTGCTCACAAAATCCTGAGAGCAAAGTATTACTAGCCCACACTTTTTCAGGACATGTACTCTTGGGTGTGTAAGTGTGAATTGTGCCAATAGTTTGTCGGTCGTCCCAGGTTGGCATCTTTGCCATTAAAACCTGTTGTGATTGAAGAACCTTTCCAGCAATGGGGCATTGATTTCATAGGTGCAGTTAATCCATCATCAAGTGCTGTACATATCTATGTTTTAACTACTACTGACTATTTCACCAAATGGGTGGAAGCCTACCAAGCGTGCTACTTCAGAGGTAGTGTGCAGTTTCTTAAAAGAAAGCATTATTTCTAGGTTCGGTGTGCCGAACAAGATTGTTGCTGACAATTCCTCCACCTTCTCACCAAACGAGATTACTGAGTTTTGTTTTGAACATGGTATAACCTTATCACATTCTTCTAACTATTATCTACAAGGTAATGGTCAGGTGGAATCTAGCAACAAGAATCTGGTGACTATAATCCGCAAGCTGGTGGACGGGAATCAACGTTTGTGGCACAAGGCTTTGTTTGACACTTTGTGGGTAGACAGAATAACTCTGAAGTGAGCAATCGGCATGTCTCCTTTTCAACTCTTGTATGGGTTGAATGTTGAGATTCCTATAACCTTGGAATTACCAGCCCTCAAACTAGCTAAGGCCATTGAGGATGAGATGTTTGACAATTCTGTTGATAAGCGCATCATGTATCTCTCTGAATTGGAAGAGAATCAGGTTCAAGTGGCTGACCGCATCGTGGAACACCAGGACCAAGTGAAGAAGTTGTTTGACAAAAAAGCTAAGTCTCAAGAATTTCAAATTGGTGACCTCGTTCTCCTATGGGACAAACGAAGAGAACCAAAGGGTATGCACGGGAAACTTGACTCACTGTGGAGGGGACCTTTCCAAATACATCAGTTGCATGGTGAAAATAGTTTCTTGTTAGCATATGAAGATGGAACACCATTTGCCCTTCCTCACAGTGGGCAACATCTCAAGCACTTTACACAGTAAAGAAGTTGGCATTGGTATGTAAATACTTTTTATTTTTAAGTCCTTTTGAGTCTTTATGTTTTAAGTTTTGTCATCATCATTGCTTGACTCTAAGCCCAATGGATGGATAAAGGCACTTGAATTCTGGAATACTTCTTCCTTCATTCTTTTCAAGGAATGACCGAAGGAAGATCCCCAGTAGGAGCCAACTGTTATCACGAAATCTAGCAGTGCTCGTTCCACGGATAATCCCCCTATGAAACTTGTCTGTTTCCCAGGATTCGTGAAGTTCAAGTACGCATAACGAAGTGATTTTCAAGCCACCTCAAAATGAATTCCAAAGCCTCGAATAGTCAATTTGAGCATCCCCCTATGTTCGCCTTGTGAAGACCTTTGAAATGAGCCTATTTGTGAAGTCTCATTGTTCGTACTTAGCAAATTCCAAAAAATGCAGTTGCACTGAAAAAGTGTGCTCCTGCTCTCAAGCCAAAATCTGGCTAAGTATGAAAAGTGAAGGGGCACTATTTTGAGCGCCCCTGCATGAAAGTGAATTTCCAAAAAATTTAATAGTACAAAAAAAGTGCGCTATTACACTTTTTTCCCACACTTAATCTTTTTTTGGCCTTGGCCCGTTTCTTCATGTTTTTCGCATTTTTCGTCAATCATGCCACTTTTCGTGCCTAAATTTATTGCTCGACTTGAGTTGGGTTTTTGAGTTACAATTTAATTAAAAGTTTTTTATTTCACCATTCTCATTGTTTATGATCTTTGTTCTTCCTCTCTTCATGCTAGGCGAGTTCTCCTCAAACTGCAAACACGTTTTTGAGAATTTTGAAATTCCTCTCCAGCAATCTTCACGTTTTCTCTTGGTAAGTCTTTTTTCTCTACTTTCTCTCATTTTTCTTTCATTCCTTTGTATATGTTTTAGGATTTACATATGCATTTTTATTCTTACCTTCGTTTTCTTCATGCGATTTTCATTCCCATGCATTTTCTTCCTCTCCATTCGCATTTTTGTTTCTCATGCCCTTTCCATGCTTCTTCTTCATAACTTTTGAAGCGGCATCTCCTCTTCTTCACGCGTCCTTCTTTCTATGCTTTCCACTCCAACGTTTTTTATGTTAGCTTCTTTCTTTTTCGCACTTTCAATCCCGTTTTGGCACAAGCACATTGAAGAAACTCTTGTTTTGTAACAAGGTTTCCTTGGCTTTTGTCTACATTTGCAATGTTTGTAATGGAAATGAAATGAATTTTAGTTGCAGCTCCATTCATAGAAAAAAAAATTTGATGTCAAAGCATTCCATGAAATTCCAAAAATGAAAAAGTGTCATTTTCATTCACCATTACATCTGTTTTCCAAAATCAAGTTTCAGATGCAGAGGTGCTATTTTTCAGTGCCCTGTCATTTTGAAATACAAACTAACTGTGAAAAGTGCAGGAGTGCTATTTTTTAGTGCCCCTGCATCAAAATCTGAATTTCCAAAAATGTAAGGGCACTGAAAAAGTGCACCCTTACACTTTTTAAATTTTTTTCCAAATGAACTTTAAACTCACCTGATTTACTCCTGAACTTCTTTCCTTCCATTTTGTGCTTTGTTTTGTGTGCCTTTTCATCCACTCCACACTTTCCCATCATTGTTGCTCGTTTCACGCATCCCCATGCTACCTAATGACTAATTTTTTTTCTGGCTCAACACCTTGTAGTCTCTTTTCAAAGATCTTCAAAGTTTGAGTCATCAAAGTTCTAGTTGTTTCTGATGACTGCCACTAAACCTCCATTTTCTTCAAGAGCAAAAGGCAAAATGAAGTATAAATATCAAGGTGTCTATCTGCCGACCGTAGTGGTCTCCAAGGTGGAAGAAATAAAGGACAAAGAGGTTGGCCATCAAGACTTGGTTGATTTTGTGAAGCAAATAGAGACAAAGCCTCTTCCTGATCCAATGAGAGCAATTGTACACAGTAACTTGTGTTTGGTAGCAATGTTCCCTACAGCTGCACATAATACGAAGTTTGTTCTTCATGTGGCATCTCACTACATCAGAGAAAGTAGAAGTGTGATTGATTCTTCTTGTCATGAGATTCTAAGACTCGACCCTGATTTCTTTGACATTGTGTTTAAGGTTCCTCAAATGGAAAAATACATTGATATTTCTATACAAAAAGCACAAGAGGTCTTTGACGCTGATCCCAACAAGGCTAAAAACCTGATAAATGCTCAATGGTTGAAGAAGCCTAGACCATCTATTTCCAAATGGCCAAAGGGACTCTTGCGAAGTGATTTCAAAGATGACGTCAAAGATATGATCACATTTTTAAGCAGAGTGAAAGGCTTGCCAGAATCGTCCACTTTTCATGATTGGATGTATGAATACATCAGGATTATAAGAAGACAAAAGGTGCACATTGATTGGGGTAAATAGATCAGTGATGAAATACATGAACAGCTAATCAATGCTCCTTCCACATTGAAATTCTATATGACTTCTTACTTGGTGTACGTGGCAGCTGTAATGAGACAATTCCCAAGTCTATCTACAAAAGGGAATCGGATGATGGTACACCGTGTGCAGATTTTTCCTATCAGGCGGAGCTAAAGAAAGCTTTCATCACTTGAGGCAACTCCACCGGATGCTTTCTTCGGCCTTTGCTTTTGTTTGATCCATCTCTCATGAAAGGAAGGGAGAGGTATCGATGAGGCTTATAAGGTGAATTGCGTAAAGTGGATGCCTATTTCTTCAATTCTAACATTGCAGTAGGGTGCTACTTGGATGTCCTTACATGCTACCAGTTATCGCCGGATAAGTGGGTTCTCATGTGGAAACATCGAACCAGTTAGATTCGATTCAAGGAATGAAAACAGCGACAGCGTGGATTCAAGTTCCCGACCATTGGCGATATCTCTCCCAAAAACTACACAAAAGGCTAAGTTTGTTTATGCTGAAATGCAGATCATGACAATCAAGACCTACAGGTATAGGTTTGATTTTGATTACCGAGATGTCAGAAAAAGATTGCAAAAGGGTCATCGTCACAAGTACCATTTTGAGGACATCACGAGAAGTGATTACAAAATGATTTACATAAGCATGGTTGTAAAGAGATGAGAATTTTTTAGAATAGATTCAGAAGGAGAAGAATCTGAAGCAGAAGCTCGCCGACAACAAGAACTCTGCACAAAGAATAAATCAGCGGATGTTCCTACTTCTTCACGAAGAGGTCCCAGGATTAAGTTTACTGTTGGCAAGAAAGATACCTAGTCTATCCCAGAAGGAGAAACCACGAAATCCGATCCATCTCACTCTAAAGGTAAAAATTCCATTCTAGAGGAGATAGATTCTAATGAAGAAGAACTTCAAGTGATCAATCATTGAAGATGAACTTAGCGAGCTGAATAGATGTGAAGAGGTTTTTGAGAAAGTGAACGCAGTGAAGAGATTTTGAGAGATGATTACGAAGAAGGATCTGAAGGTGATTTTGAAGGTGAACCAAAAATAGAAAGACAAGAGGGTGATCAGCAGGGACCTGGGCATGATCAAGAAAGAACTACTTCTCCTGAGAATGAATTTGAGGAAATTCCTAAAATGTCATCGTTTGTGATTTCCAAAGTTCCTCATACCCCTCCAAATTCAAGAACTCCTCCACCTCTTGTTCCCACATCACCTATTCCTACCACATGCATTCCTGCAGTTGAGATATCCACCATCCCTACAACATCAACCCCGCTTGATACTCCTTTAGTGACAAGCATTCCTATGGTTGATATACTGTCAAGCCCTCCATCGTCCATTCCAAGCCTATCTTCACCAACATATGATATCACTTCTAAAAATGAATTCAATCATTCCATGAATGAGTCAATGTGTGATCAGCTCAATGTGCAAACTACAGGAGCAATGATGACAGACACTTCTCCTATTGTCACAATACCCATGGTAACTTCAGATGTGACAATAACCCGAGTAGCGATGACCAACTGGGTGATAGTGAATCCAGAAGTTCACACCTCCTTCCATCCCCCTTGGCATATATCTCAAGTGTCAAAGCAAAAGAAGCAAATGATCTCTCTAGAAGAGCTCGACCTCGAAGAGATAGTTCCTCCAAAGGCTAAAGGGAAGAAAAAGGAAAAAGTATACTCAAGGCTGAATGTTGACAAGACTGGCAACAAGTATGCAAAAATTGGCATACCATCACAAGAAGAAGGTGATGTCAATATGGAGAGACTACCTACCGGTGACAAGGTCCGACTTAACAGGTTACCAATGAAAGTTACAATTGATCTTAGTGACATTGGATATCTTAGGTACGGAGAACGGATAAAGTAAGAACTTATTTCGCCAGTAACAAAGGAGAACATGCCAGCGTTGTAAAAGACTGGGATCTTCAACTAATGCACAACCAGCGACGATTGAAGTAGTATTGAAGAACCGACTATCGAAGTTTTCCCTCAATGAGAGTGTTGTATGATTTTGTTGAGAAGATCATTGAACACAAATCTTGAATTATAATTGTAGGACAGAAAACTACCTTGTTGGCCAAAACACCGACGATAAAGAGAAAGTGTACTTTCCGGTAGGTCTGGAGATATGGAAAAATGCACGCTAACGTGGTGAGGAGATGAAAGCAATTAAAGCTCGATGGAATTGGTGGAAGTTGGGGTAATTCTTGAAACAAAGTTCGTTGGTAAGAGAATCCTTGAAACATCCAGTTAAAGTAGCAATTCAATCCTCCTTACAGGATCTCCACCAAGTCTGGAAGATGTGGAAGGACATCATGCTGTCTTCGAAAAGGTATCAAAGGTTTCTAGTCAACTTGGGAGAATAAAATATCTTCTTACCCATTACAAAAATATCTCGGATCTTCAAAGCCATCATGAAATTGATTAATGATTCAGGACTTTTAAACCTCAGAATGTCATTGTGATACAAGCTCACATTGGATAACTTTGAAAATGCATCTTGATGGAATTGCAAGAAGGTTCACTCATCGCCATGAGATCGATCCTTGAAATTCCACCATTGTGGATTACACCATTAGTCTAGATGAAGTTCGTACAAGGATATGAGGAAATATGAAGACTTAGCCCAGGAAGAAACATGAAACTTCTTGTTCTCTAGTGTTAGACATTTCTAGTGCATCCCTTTATGCATGTTGTAAATATTTCCTGACATCTTAAATGTCTTTTTGTAAATTGTAATTACACCAAGCTCGAAGATGTAATCTTTTGAAAACAAATTACACTTTGACTTTGGTCAAAGTTAGGTGAGATCTCCTAAAATCGCTCACCTAACTTTCCTTGATTTCCTCAATTATTTTCCTAATTTTGCTCATCCCTCTTTCTATATAATGTGAGGGATTTCTATTGTAAATTGATCCTTTAGTATTTTGCAACGAAGTGCTGCCCTTTTTGAAGCAGAATTGTGAAACTTTGTGTTCATACTTTGTGAATGAAATTCGATCAATAAAGAAGAAGATTGCAAGCCAAACTTTGCGTTGGATTCGATACTTTTATGAATTGATCTTATTTGGTGGTGATTAATTGATGGAATCTGAAGGACTCTAAGTAATTTATGTAAACTTTTTGTCGCATCTATTATTTATATTTGCATTTGTGTTTTTTTTATCTTTCGGTTGAGTAATCTACAAGACTTTACACTTGTAATTATTCACATTCTTTGGATACTATTGTTGAATGATCTACAAGACTTTGCGCTTGTAATTATTCATGTTCTTTGGATACTATTGTTGAATGATCTACAAGACTTTGTGCTTTTAATTGTTCATGCATTCTGATAATTTGGTTGGATGATCTACAAGACTTTGTGCTTGTAATTGTTCATGTTGTTCAAGGAATTGCTCTGTCTAAGAAGACTTTGTGCTTCTAATGTGATAAATGATACACTCTTCACAGATCCACCATTGAAAAAACTATGGAATGACTTTGTGCCTTCGTGATATTTCCCTTTTACTTCATTTGTTTATTGTTAATTACTTCTGGTATCTCTATGCTTTGCTTTGACAAGATAGAGGTATTGATATTACTCTAGTTGATTGTTTAAAGTTGTTAAGAATTGTGAACTTCCAACAGTGAAGCATTGTAAACATCTTCTCTGAAAAAAGAGAGAAGGATGAATGTAACACACCCCCCCCACTTCGTAAGTTTTTTGTACATTTTGTAATTACTTGTTTGTTTTACTATCGCTTCTGTCAATAGTAAGAAGGGTGCCTCCCCTTTCTGAGAGGAGAGATTTACATCTCACATAGCTATGGCTGAAGTCCAAGTTGTGTAATCTATCGAAAGCTGATTACATAATTTTCACCCAACATATATATATATATATAGCATCACTAAATTCACCATTAACAATTCATCATGCATGGAAAATTTTAGTTAAAGAAACATGAATATAACTAGATCCACTAGATGAGCTTCAATGTTTTGTTTCTTTTAGGGAAAGAGATGCTAGAGATGATTCCATTATTATTATTTTCACATTATACTAATGTGGAGGAGTCTACACCTTAAAATAAGTATGCTAATGCACAGATGAGGATATTTAGGCAGACTTGTAGCTCGATCAGCTTGCTAGTGAAGGTAAAGATTATAGTTTTAGTATAGTTAAAGGTGTAAGAGTTAAGGGAGATGAATATAATATTTTAAATGGTGATCCTCAAATAATTTCTTACAACAAATTTAGATCAAAATTCTAATGTAAAAATTTCTTATGTTAGCATGCGTGAGGATAATTATTGCAATCATTTTTATTTAAGCCTCAATATGAATACTTTTGTTCATTAAGATGATCATGATAGTGAGGTTTCTAATGTTTATCTAATGGAAGAGTATGATACAATTGAAATATTTTGTTCTTCATGGAATCTCAAAGAAATCCTAAAAGAACTCAAAAATATATTATTATAAATTTGATTATAATAGTGGTTATTACTTATTAGGTTATAATGGTGATCTTGAAATAACAATGCATATGATTTCTTATGAGGTGCCTCAAAGTGATCCACATGCTAATGATTTAATAAGAAACTTCAGTTATGATCATGATTGAGATATGTAGGATTGTATCACTATTTATGTTTTGATAATGTATGTTAGTAGAATTGTGTCCAAAGGTCTAGTGAGTATTCAAGTGGACATGAATCCTTTGAGTTTATTCAAGGTTGTGTTTCCTTTATTGAATAGAAAATTATTATGCTATAAATCAATTCATTTGTGTGGGACATGGGTACATACCACAAAATAGATAAGTTCTAATTGTTCACTTGATAAACAATATGGTATAATTTAAATTAAGGATATGATTGGGGTGGAGTATTTCTATTTTGATGTGAAAGAGAGGTTCACTAGATGCAAAAATCAAAGGCATGATATAATTTTTTTGTATAGTAGCCTAGAACTCTAAAATATTCTTAGTAACATGGAGAGATATCATCATGTTCATACTTCTTATGGTAAGAATTATTTCTAACTCCCATGGATTGTTTCATTATTTCTTATTGTGCCTTGACAATCTACACTTACAAATACATGCAAGAAATTTAAATTTTTAGTTAAATGTAATATCCATTATTAGTCCATGGTTAACTTGCTCCTTCATCCAACTTATACTTGACATGGGAAAGATCTATTGTTTAATATTAAATTATAGAATAATTTCATAGGATCTCTTTATAGGACAAGACCTATGACCATATTTTAAAATATCACTTGAAGCTATAGAAATTTAGTCATCCTTTGTGCTTACATGTTAATAGTTCTACACTGTTGATATTTTTCTATCTTATAATTTAGATTTTTGTGTTCACTTCCAAGTCTAGTTTAAGTTCTATATATCTATGTATTGTTGTTGTCACCATTCCTTGTTTTTCCCATTCCTCTTATGGTTTGCATCCCAAAGATGAGTTGAGTTATCACTATACTCACTAGGGGTACATACCCTTGGAGATAGATCCATGGATGGAACCTACTGCAAGTTTTCATGTTACTTTTTACCTCTCTTTCTTTTAAAAATATTGTTTTATAACTAGTATAATATAGCTTATGTTAGGGTTTGATTTTTTACACTTGTTTATCTTATTTAAAGGTTCATTGTATTTATTTCATGTTGAATTTTGTCTATTGTTGGCATACCATCATGTGTCAAAGTATTTGATGAGTTCCATTAATGACTAATCAATGGACCGCATTGAAATCCCTAGGACTTCCTATCATTATTTTAAACTTGTTACCATGCTATTAATTTTATTCTTGGTATGCTTCTATGGACTTCATGATCTACTTTTGAGTTTTGGAGGTTCACCTATGCCAAGTTATGTTACTTCCATTCTTTCGATAAGCTTTAACTTTATGTTCATGGAAGGAGGCATAAGTTCTTAAAACTTACATAAACCTTGGTGCTTTTCCTTGCACAATTTATAAATATTATGGAAGAAAGATTCATATTTTTCCCAAGAAGTCCCTCAATGAATTTTCTATAGTTAATGGACTAAAAAATTAAAGCACATTCCTAAATTTATATCTCTATATTTACCTTCTCTTATAGTCTTTCCCACAACTAACTTTTCTCATTGCTTAAACTATATTTTTTTTCATATATCATAGTCTAGCATACTCCTTTTTTGTAACTCCTCACTACCACTCTTGGTATTGTTCACATGGGTTTTGTCAACTCTATCTTGGTAGCACATAATGTGTATTTTCTACTATACAACTTCCTTTCACCATTTTCCATTATCTAGAGATCATTTATCTTCCTCACATTATTGGTAAATAATCTTTGTTGGCTTAACTTTGAGACCCTTTGTAATTCACATTGACCTTGTAGCATGTGCTTTATGTTTAGGGATTCCTAATTAGTACATAGAGGTATTTTTTATAGATGAACATTTATTTCTAATAGGTAGGCCACTTACCTTGTATTGCCTTTTGTCTCCATGACATAATTGGTGGCCCCATTTATCTCATCTTTATGTGTTTTCTTGGACCCAATATCCAATTTCTTCCTATTAGAGGTTACCTTTTTTGTCCAGTGACAATCCCAAGGAACTTAATACCTCATTTGGCTTTTATTAGGTGTCCCTATATTAATATTGGTGGGCCCATTCTTTTTATGAGATGCCCAAGTGGTTGAGTGAAAAAATTTCAATAGATATGAATCTTAAATGAATAATGACCATATGAAAGTATCTCATTTTATAGCAACTAAATTGGGTTTAGTGATTAATCACAATGAAAAAAACATAAATGGATCCCCATGTGCTAACTACATGATGCAAAAGCCCAATATATGGATAATGGAGATATATTTATAATTTAAATAGTTTAATTTCCCACTTATGCATGGTTTCAAGATACTATGCATGCATTTTATATGGTTTATAAATGTGGGTTTAAAGCGATAGCTACAAAGGCCATTCACATAGATACTTGGGCATATTTCCTACATGGGAACAATCTATATTTCCCCTAGAAAAAATGGTAACCCTAATGGTGTTGAGTGCTTATTTTAGGTGTCATCTCAACCATACCTTAATTATTTACTTCTATCCATTTTCTCACCAACCTAAGCTATAAGGGAAATTTGAAAACTATTTATTTATTTATTAAAAAAATTTAGGTGTAATCAAGCATAATGATAAGCTATGAAGCTATGGATTCTATGTGTAGAATCCTTACTACATTTTCTTTCCATGTGTGAATTATTTAAGGATTAGTATTAATGTGACTATGTGTATGCTTAATTCCTAAGCCATAAAATGATAAATCCATAGAATTAAGAAATTAATAAACTTTGAATATGACTATAGCTATCATATTCCTATGATTATTTCTTAATTTATTCTTTTATGGCATACCAAGGTATGTGCAAGATCATGATGGGCCAAAAAGTGGCGATATGATGTGTATGTGTAGGGTATGTGATTGACAACATTTTTTTACCCAAAATTGATGAAACAAAAAAGATTTTTAAAGGAGATTCTCATCTTTCCACCAATATAAATTATGCTTTACTTTGAATTTAATAAATAATTATTATTCATTTTCTATTTGAATTGCGATTAAAAACTTGATTGAAAAGTTGATTGAAAAATAGATAACTTATTCAAATTTTTATGTCAAGTTGCCTAACTTTGAATTTTTTGAATTTTTTGTCACTTAAGGGCCTATTTTTTCCATGATGATCCTGCACATACCCACCATTTTACTTTGTCCTATTTTGGTTAGTATTCTCATGAAAGGGGGGATTTTTAACTATTTTAAGTGTATTATATAGGACTAAATTGAATGAAATATTTTCCCCATACTTTTACAAGTCTACACATTATCATTGTATTAGAATTATGGTGTCATTTACCTTGCAATATTATGTATTATTCATATGTCTCTAAAAATTATAAAGTGTCCTTAGACACATAGGGTCTAATTATAATTTTTTTTTACATTAATTTATCTCATAATCTTGATATTATTTATCGTTGTAGTGTAGAAAAATGTTGTCCTTTACATTTCCAAACTTTTTTGGGCCCTCCCTGCTAAAAAATGGGCTTCTTTATGCCTTATTGGGTCCCATTTTGCATCCACAAGCCTTAACTAATGCATCTTTCTGAGGATGATCCCTACATACATCAAGTAACCAATCAAAATTTAATGATTTTGGATTTTATGGACTAGATTTAGTGATATGGGACTCATACGCCACCTTGGGCGTATGGGTCCCACCTAAGTTTTGGGGCCTAGATTTGAATTTAACATAAACTTATTAAACCTTTCTTGAAAAATGTGTCCTAAGCTTAGCGTAATGGGATTCATATGCCCCAACTGGCATATGAGTCCCACTTAGCTTAGACCTAATTTGAATTCAAATTCTTCATGGGATTTTATTCTCCTAGATCTAATGTCAGCTTATAGTGCTATAATTTCGGGAAATTTTGCATAAACAAGTATAAATACAAGGTTATTTCACTCATTTTCTCCTAGCAAGTTTACAAGTCATCTAGCACTTTTTGAGATCAAGCATTCTAGCATTCAAAAGCATGCAAGAGAGATTATCAAACATTTTGGAGCATTATTTAAGATTCAAGCATCATGTCAAATTCATCATGCATCATGTTTGTTTTTGAGTTAACAAATTTGTGATGTAAGGCTTTATGATTCAAGCAAGCATTCAAGTCAAGATCCATATCATACAAGCAAGAGTCAAGATCCACATTCATGCTAGTCATTACTTACAAGATTGCAACTTTTTGTTCAAGGGTTTGGTGAGTTGCAACATAGCATATTTGTTCATTCATCATTCCTTCATTTTATTTCTATTCATTTCAAGGTTTGATTACCAAAACGGGGTTTGACCAAGGCCAACCCCTATCCACTAACAACACAACATTTTTTTCCCCCTTTATGATGTGTGATTTGTAGATCTAGGTTGAAGATTCATTGAAGAGAAAGATTGGAGAAAATTTGTCAAGTTGCAAATTTGTCTTGAAGTTGTTACCTTACTTGCAAGATCATGAAAAGTCACCAATTGAGTAGAATTCAGTGATTCAAACTCGTAGATTTACCAAGAGAGAAGCTACAAGAAGTTATCAAAGGATATCAAAGTTTCATAGCAACCCTAATACTGGGACTAAATCATAACTTATGGTGTATGAGTCTCAGTATACACATTTTCAGGCATTTTTATAGATTATAATTCAACAGTTCAGTTTCTGGTTTCGGCCCCAAACCCTAAACTGTTACTAAATCACCCCTATTGGTGTATGAGCCCTAATTTGCATCAAAAGTAGTATTTCTAGGATTTCAGATCTTCATTCAAGCTTCTTAAGTTTCTAGGTGCACCTATGTACTTTTCTAGTTTATTGTTCTAATTTGAGCTCATTTCTAGGTCATTTGTTTAAACTTTGCATATCATCTACATTCCTTGTCTTTCCAAGCCCTATCTTGGCAGAATGAACCCCTCTTTAATATTTTATCACACCCTAGGACACATTATTGCAGATCTCTTTCCCTCATTATATCCTTGGGTTGAGATCTGTAAGGTTTTCTTGAGTGAAACTTGTAGAAAATTAGTTGTCCTATGTCCTGAAATATAGGACGACAATTTTCAACATTTCAATTTGGTGAACCTTCCCTTTAGAACATTTCATTTTCTAATTTGGAGTGCATCATAGTCCTAGATCTAGCTTACATTAACTTTGCATTAGGTCTTGCATTAGTTAATTTGCATCTAGGGTTTCTAAATCTTGCATTAGTGAAAGTGCATATAGGTTACATTTTTGCATCTTGCATCATTGAATTTCACTTGAAATATATAATTGCACTTAGTCTAGACATCATAGAAAATGGAAAAATTAGCATTCATTCAGAATTTTGATGAAATCTATGCAAAAACCCTAATCTAGGACTCATATGCCTCTTTAGGCGATTTATTCCTAGTATAGGTTGTTTTGCCTAATTTCTAAGTTTTTTTGGTGACTATTATTCATTGTTAAACCCTTTAAAAACCCTAATTAGGACTCATAAGCCCCTCTAGGTGATTTAGTCCCAGTACAAGTTGTTTTTCCTTATTTTTGGGTATTTTATGGTGATTGTTATTCATTGTTTAACCCTTGAAAAACACTAATTGGGACTTATATGCCCCTCTGGGTGATTTAGTCCCATGTCAGATCTTAAACTGCATTTTTCAACATTAAATTCTTTGATTTTGTGTTTCAGTTTGATGTTATTACATTTCTATTTAAGTTTGTAGAATCTCTATTTCATTCATTTTGTTTCATCTAGCTTAATTTCATTTGAATTATAATTAGAGAATAGCATTTATCTTGTGTTCATTGCATCTTGCATTTCATTGATTGTCCCTTTCATGAGATTTACAACTTGGTGTCCTATTGCTAATACTATAGTGAGATGTAGTTCGAGAATCATGTCATCCCACAATAGCACAATTGTCATGGATCTTGTGTTATCTAACTCTTTCACTACTAGTGTTGACACTAGTTCACTAGGTATGGACCATACCCTTAACAACTCTTTTCCTTCAAGTAGTGTGAAAAATGTTGAAACAATGATTGCTAGTATTCCACAAGAAAACATAATCCAAATCCATGAAGACTTAGGAAACCTACAAAATCAACTAAGTAATGAAAACATTTCAACCACTACTATTCCTATCATAGATAACATGCATCGCCTAATTGAAAGTGAAGAAGGAGTTGAACTTGTACATAACTTAGATCATATTTTTAGAAAACATCTATAACTTAGATCATATTTTTAGAAAACATCTTACCTCAACCACTAGTTGTGCTCAACCTTTGAACAATGTCAAAGTCAAGGAGGAACCCAAATTCCTCTCATAACAATTGCCTCTATTCCTACCTACACCAACCCACAAGTTACAACAATAATGCAACCTACTAGTAATGTCATTCCTACCTTGGGTATTTATGCTAGCATTCCTAGTACCTTTGTGGCATGGCACGTCATATCTTCTACCACTTTACCTCCCATAATTATTCATTCACTTTCCCCTTGAACACATATACACCTCCACCATATTCATCTACATCTCAAAATGCAAACAATGATGTCATCATAAATCATTTTTTTCAAACTGTCTCATCCCTTCAAAAGAAAATTTCCACCATAAATCAAAATTAAAATGGAAAACCTACATACTATGTCAAAAGTAATCCTTTATCCTTGGAGATATTGAGAACATAAATTCCACAAGGTTTAGAGATCCCCAGGTTTGAGAAATATGGGGGAAAGGAGATCCTTCTAACCATTTTTTTGCTTATATTGCCTTATGTAGTGATTTTGTACTTGAGGATGGCCTCTTGGCAAAACTTTTCCCTAGATCCTTGAAAGATATTGCCTTAGAATGGTTTTTCTTGTTACCGAATAACTCAATTCATTCATTAAGTGAACTTGTTGAGGCCTTTATGAACCATTTCCAAGTGCACATGACTCCTAAGATGACCTTAGCCAATTTGATGAGATGTAAGAAAAAAGATGATGAAAAAGTTATTGACTTCATTTCATGCTACCAATTGTTTTATTCCCAAATCAACGTGAAGATTCTCAATCCTCACCTTCAACAATTGTCCAACGAAAAATTACAAACTAAGATACAAGATAAGCTTGGCATGATAAAATTTCCTTCCTTTGTACACTTATGTATTTCCCTTCATGATGATTATCAAAACTCGATTAGTAGTCATGAAACAAAACCCACCTCTAGCCAACCTGAGAAGTTTGAATCCACAAATCAAAACAATTACCAACACTTTAGGAAATAGAATAAAGGATTCCTTCAACTAAATCCCCCTCAACCAACTCAACATGTTGATACCCAAGTTTCTACTATAAAGAAAACAACTCCTTTTACATTTGGGGATCCAACTAGACAATTTAATCCCTTACCCGATACCCTACCTAGCACAATGTCACAACTTGTAGAACAAAAAATGATAAATTTTTTGCCTATTAAAACTCCCAATCCTAATAATCCTTTACCTCCAAACTTAATATTGAATTCATATTTCCATTATCATCAACAAAATGGACATGATATGGAACATTGTAAACATCTTAAACATCTTGGGCAAGACCTCACTGATTTCGGTCAACTTTCGATTGGAGGCATTAATGATCAAGGAAATAAGTCTGGTACCCCCCAACCAAAACTTGCAAATCTTTACCAACCCTATGTAAAACCATGATATTTCATTTGTCAAAGCTAGTGAAACTAAAAAGAATGATGTGATGAATGTTGACACAGATGATGACAACATGGATACCATTGAACAAGGTCCTATGGATACTATTGAACAAGGTCCTATGGATACTACTAAAGAAAATCCTCTGGATGATATGGTATGACTGATCAAAATCTTACCTTGTAAGGGTCAAACTAAGAATCCTCTTGACATTTCTTTCTCATCTAAAGGTATAATTAGAAATTCTCCTTATGGTCCTCTTTACATAGTCGACTGAATCAATGATAATCCCACTTATAGGATATTAATTGATCATGTCTGTGGAGAGAATGTGATCACTGAAGAATTCTTACTTATGCATGAACTTTATCAAGAAATATATGATCAACCAAAATCATGAATAAAGACACATAATGGTTTTGCTTGCCCTACGATGGGATTGATCACCATTCCTTTACAGGTTGGACCAAAAAACTTAGATGTCTCGTTCTCCATCATCTCAACATTGGATCAATTTTGTGTGAATCTTGGTTATCCATGGCTATGATCCATGTAAGTTGTCCCATCGGTTGTGTATAATTTTTTAAAATTCCCCCTTGACAATGAAATATTTACTATGCACCATAGTGGCTTTAACCCTCTATCTTCCCATTGGAATTTCTCATTGGATTTATTTTGGCCTGAGCCTATGGAGCCTATTAAACCTCGAGAAGACTTCTTTTTCAAATCCTATCAAAATTTCAAGGTGAAATGCATAGTGAAACTTTCCCTTTGAAACATGCCTCAACCTATAACTGAGCCTCCTATCCTTAACAAAACTATGATTGAACCTAAAGACACTCCAAATAACCAAGACCAACCCAAGATTGATCCATTTCCTATTTCCTACAAAAGACCAAGAGATAACGAAAACAATATTATCATGCCTCCTAAGATTAAAAAGTTTACAAAGCTAAAGATAAAGTGGTTGAACAACCTCCTATGGTTTCTTTTGTTCCTCCCCTTAGAGAAGAAAATAATCTTATGGTTGATAAGCCTGCTCCTACACAAACACAACTTGAAAATCATACTAAGAGAAAAAAAAATGCTAGAGAGCATAGGCATAGACGTTGTTCTCTTGCTCAAAGGTTAAATAAAGAAAATTAACATCCAAACATGACTGAAGCAATACATGATGAGTCTCCCTCTTCCCTGCAACAAAAAGATCATATATCACAACCACAACAGGAGCTAAATCCTTCTTTAGATATTATCATTTGACCTCCCATTATGATTTACTTGGAAGACGATGATGACATTGCTAAAATTGATGAAGAGGTGCATAATGAATTGAATACATTGTTTTCCTCTTCTATGAGCTTAAATGATGATTCTCTTAGGTAGAGTGTTGAACTTGGTAACACCCCTAGTTTGACATTTGTTGTTTTCCCTTTGGCTATTTGTCTGCCTTCTATATACAATAAACAAGATTGGGATGTGGATAACCTGCTAATAGGTTGACTCACATGTGCCTTACTAGTCTTTTGCATTATTTTCTTTTTCATGTTTTGTGTGTGATTGCATGTGTGCAATGTGATCTCCCTATACCATTTTAGGTGATTCCACAATAGTGGTTTACAATTTTTGGCCAAACTAGACACTGAAATAATTTTTTTTTAACTAAATCTTCACTTTTGGGCACCTATAGCGGCTAAACCGTGAGGAATTTGAAGATGATGCAAACTAGAGTTTCGTGAAATTTTGTTTGTAGATTCTAAATATATTTTTTTCCAAAATTTTGGAATCAGATTGCACTTCTTTTTCTATCTCTCTTGAAAACTAGTTTTCTTTTCAGAAAAATAACATTTTTAAAAAGTGACGCTCACCGTATAATGCATAAATTTTTTTCCATGAATGATAAAATTTGAATTCTTTCAAATTTAGATTTGTAACTCTGATATCTAGTGCTTCCACTTTGTTAGATAGTTTTTTATTGAATATTTTGCTTTAATCAAGTTTTGAAGTCAAACCAATTAGAATTTAAACATAGCGTGACTGCATAATGCATAAAGTTTTTTGTATCTGCTAAAATTCTTTTTTTTTTTGGATCAAGGACTCCAATATCTGGTGCACTCATATTTTTCAAATTTTTTTATAATATTCTATTTTTCCACATGTGCAGAACAAAGAGCTTGATTTTCGGTGAAAAACCTACATTCACAAGAAATAAAAAATAAATATAATAATCAAATTAAATTTAATTAAAATTATACTTTTTTGGAAGCTTATAATAATGACTACATACTTTAAAAATAAAATAAAATAAATGAATTCATTTGATCCCCCAAAAAGTAAATCAAAAGTGGTTTTTTATCAGCATTTTGATAGGTGTAAAGTAGACTCCATTATAGGTATGGTTTAAAACTAGTGAGGTTCTATCCAAGGGGGCTTGGTCTAAGGTGGTTTGATCAAACCATATTAAATTGAAATCCTTTAAATGGAACTTTTCAAGGCTTAAATCATTATATTTTCTAAAAATATGTGATTTCAACAAAAATTAGGATCTCCTAGAAAGTGTAGACCACTATTGTGGTAGCACCCTTTTGTTTGATGTCTCTCTCTCTTTGTGACATTCCTCTATTTGTATCTACATTCTTCTCTATGTCGTAAACTCTTACATTTTTCTTTTGTCTTGTGTTTTCCTTTTGGGGATGAAACAAGGCGTCGAGACATTTAGGTCTCTTCCATGCTAACCCAAGATATTTTCCTTTATCTTTTCATTTGTCTTGTGTTTTCCTTTTGGGGATGATGCAAGGCATCGAAACATTTAGGTCTCTCCCACATTATTGACCCAAAAAAAAATTCTTTGTTTTTTCTCTCTTTGTATCATTCTTCCTATTCCATGAGTATTTGGGGAATGATGATAGTTCTAAGCTCTATGATAAAATTGTAGCAAATGCATGTTGACCCCAAATATGTGGATCCCTTATGTGATTTTTAGATTTCATTTTGGCCCAGCAACCCCTTTTCATGACATAGCTTTATTTGGAAACATGTGATTGGCATAGGGATTTCCAAGTAAGCTCTCATGTCCTCTTTATTGTTAGAATTTATCATTTTCTACTTTAAAGTAATTGCTCATAGCATGGTGTTTAGCAATTTCTTTAAAGTGGGGGCATACATTGGCATTATTCTTTAGCATTTCAACTCATGTTTCATTATGTAGCCTTTTTATTTCATGTGATTCATCCTTCGCTTTGTGGTGACATTGGGTGTGATGTCTCTCAAGAGTGTGATCTCTCTTAGCATATTATATTCCTCTTAGTGGCTTGATGTTACACACTGCATCCCCTAAGTTGCAAATCTTCTATTCTTTGATTGGTTTTATCTTAGAGACATTAGACACAATGTTCCCTTAGTTAAGACCTTACATGAACTAAGAAAAACTCCTTTGAACATGCCTTGCACTATTTTCATGCATTTACAATATCTATTATATGGCCACCTTGCATAACACACTTTGCTTTCCTATGGATCGATCTTGTTTGTTCATGAGTATCAAGCATACGAAGCTTTTCTTGCCTCATGAAGCTCAAAGTTCATTGTTGTGTGTTGCCTTATCAAATTTATCAAGAGGTATATAGCTACATTATGGTTGTACATATGGGAGATGAACTTAGGTGTGACTTTCCCATAGTCACTTGCTTGTCTATGTGAGTGCATACTGGATGCGTGCGTATGTGTCTCATTGGGGGCTCACCTAGTGGATAGCCTGAGGTTCCACTAGCCTTTATGAGCATGTGTTTGGTTTGCATAGTGGACATCGGGTTCCACTTGTAAAATTTCTTGGACAAACAACTTAGATATTATCCATAGCATGCAAGACAAATGGTCAAAGCTTGATCCACCCCTTTTGTTTTTGTTTTTGTTTCTTCTTTGTCTTTGGAAGTGTATGCTTATGCCTTGTTATTGCTCCTTATATGATTATTTACATGTGTGTTCTTTTTTGCCTATGTTGGTTTGCCATAGGACCTTGATCCTAGAGACTTGTGCAACCCTCTTGATCATTTTCATCCTTTCTTACTAACATTGGTACACTTGGACCCCTCTTGATGCAATTTTGTCTACTTCAGTATGGGTTTGAAGCAAGTTCCTCCTCACAAAAGTGAGGGATAAATGTAGTGTAGAAAAATGTCATCCTTTACATTTTCACACTTGTTTGGGCCCTCCCTGCTAAAAATTGGGCTTCTTTATGCCTTGTTTGGTCCTATTTTGCATCCACAAGCCTTAGTTAATGCATATTTCTGAGGATGATCTCGAAATACATCAAGTGACCAATCAAAATTTAATGAATTTGGATTGTATGGACTAGATTTAGTAATCTAGGACTCATATGCCACCTTAGACATATGGGTCCCTCCTAAGTTTCAGGGCCTAGATCAAAATTTAACATAAAATTAAACCTTTCTTGAAAAATGTGTCCCAATCTTAGCCTAATGGGACTCATACGCCCCAACTAGCATATGAGTCCCACTTAGCTTAGACCTAATTTGAATTCAAATTCTTGGTGAGATTTTATATCCTAGATCTAATGTCATCTTGTAGTGTTGTAATTTTGGGAAATTTGGCTTAAACAAGTATAAATTCAAGGTTATCTCACTCGTTTCTCCTAGCAAGTTTACAATTCATCTAGAACTTTTTTAGATCAAGCATTATAGTATTCAAGAGCATTCAAGAGTGATTATCAAACATTTTGGAGCATTATTCAAGATTCAAGCATCATCTCAAAGTCATCATGCATCATGTTTATTTTTGAGCTAACATTTGTGATGTAGGGTTTTATGATTCAAGCAAGATTTTAAGTCCAAATCCATATCAGACAAGCAAGAGTCAATATCCACATTCATGCTAGTAATTACTTACTGTAGTGTAGAAAAATGTATCTCTTTACATTTTCACACATGTTTGGGCCCTTGTGAACTAAGTGGACTTAATTGTGCCTTATTTAGGGTGTTGTAAAGTATTTTCTTACCTTTCACACTAATCTAGGGTTTTATTAATTAATTAGGCTTCCTTATGCTTTAATTGGCCTTATTTTGCATCCACAAGCCTTAATAAATGCATCTTTCTAAGGATAATCCCAACATATATCAAGTGACCAATCAAAAATTAATGATTTTGGATTTTATGGCCTAGATTTAGTGATCTAGGACTCATACGCCACCTTGGGTGTATGATTCTCGCCTAAATTTTGGGTCCTTAATCTAGATTCCACATGAAACTAAGCATTTCTTGAAAAATGTGTCTCAAACTTAGCCTAATGGGACTCATACACCCCAATTGGCGTTGGGTCATATGAGTCTCGCTTAGCTTAGACCTAAATTAAATTCAAATTCTTGGTAGGAATTTATTCTCCTAGATCTAATGTTGGCTTGTAGTATATTGTAATTTTGATAAATTTGGCATAAGAAAGTATAAAAACAAGGTTATTTCACTTATTTTTCACCTAGCAAGTTGATGAAGCATTCTTATAGAAAATTTGTGATCAAGAGAACTTACACAAGAGTTTACAAGAGAATTCAAGAGTGATTATCAAGCATCATGTCAAAGTCATCATGCATCATATTTGTTTTTGAGCTAACATTTGTCATGTAGGGTTTCATGACTCAAGCAAGTGTTCAAATCAAGATCCATATCATTTAAACAAGATTCAAGATCCACATTCATGCTAGCCATCTCATACATGTTTGTAGCATCCTATTCAAGGGATTGGTGAGTTGCAACATTACATATTTGTTCATTCATCATTCCTCCATTTCATCTGATTTCATTTCAAGGTTTGATTACCAAAACAAGGTTTTACCAAAGAAAACCCCTATCTACTAACAAAACAACATTTTACCCTCTCTTTGATGTGTGATTTTTAGGTTTAGGTTGAAGATCCATTGAAGAGAAAGTTTGGAGAAATTTGTCAAGCTGTCAAAGTTGTCATCTACATTGCAAGATCATGAAAAGTCACCTATAGGTTGCAATTAAGTGATTCATACTCAAAGATTTCGAAAGATAAAAGCTACAGGAAGTCATCAGAGGATACTAGAGTTTTAGAGAAACTTTGATATTGGGACTAAATTTTTACTTGTGGTGTATGAGTCCTAGTATACACATTTTTAGACATTTTCTACATATCTTGATTTAGCAGTTCTAGATTCTAGTTTCTACCAGAAACCCTAATATGGGACTAAATCGCTCAACTAGGCATATGAGTCCCAATTTGTATTAAATTCATCATTTTTAGGATTCGAGGAATTCATTCAAGCTCCTTTAGTTTCCAAGTGCACCTCTATCCTTTCTCAGTCTTTTATTCTACATTTCAGTTTCATAATTTAGGTCATTTACTTAAGCTTTGCATATCATTAGGTTTTTTCATTAGGTCTTGCATGTTACTAATCTTTCCAAGCATTAGCTTGTTGGTAAACCCCTCAATATTTGGTCTTTAATTACATCCTAGGATAGGATTTAGTAGATCTCTTTCCTTCATTACCTACCTAAATTGAGATCTCTAGGGTTTCCTTGAATGAAACTAAGTGAAATAAGAGGTCCCTAAACCCTTAGTTCCATCTCCCAAAAGGTGGAAACCTATTTCCTAGCTTTCATTTTTTTGAACCTAGCCTTTAGAACACATGTATTTCTGATTTGGAGTACATCATAGTCCTAGATCTAGCTTTCATTAACTTTGTATTAGGTTTTGCATTAGTTAATTTGCATCTAGGGTTTCAAAATCTTGCATTAGTGAAAGTGCATATAGGTGGAAATTTGCATCTTACATCATTGAAATTCATTTGAAAACTGTAATTACTCTTAGTATAGACATCATTCAAACTAGAAAACATAACAATCACTAAGAATTTTTTGAAATTTGTGTAAAAACCCTAATCTAGGACTCATATGCCCCTCTAGGCAATTTAATCGCAGTATAGGTGGTTTTGCCTGATTCTTGGGTATTCTATGTTGACTGTTTATTAGCATCTGAATCCCTGAAAAACCATGATTGGGACTCATATACTCTTCTAGGTGATTTAGTCTCGTTTTAGATTTTAATCTACATTTTCTAGCATTAAATTCTCTGTTTATGTGTTTTAGTTTACTGTTATTATATTTTTGTTTCAATTTGTGGAATTTTTGTTTCATTCATTTCATTGTACTTATTTTAATTTCATTTGAATCAAAATTATAGAATAGCATGTATCTTGTGTTCCTTGTATTTATATCTCATTCATAGATTACCCCTTGCATGAGCTTTACAACTTGGTGTCCTATTGCTAATAGTATAGTGAGACAAAGTTTGAGACTCGTGTCATCCTGTGATGGCACAATCATCGTGGATCTTGGGTTATCTAGCTCTTTCACTACTAGTGCTTACACTAGTTCACTAGAAAGCATAACAAATTAAATACATTATTTTCCTCTTCTATGAGTTTAAACGATAATTCTCCTAAGAAGAGTGTTGAACTTGGTGACACCCCTAGTTATGCACTTGCTATTGTCCCTTTGGCTAGTTGTCCACCTTCCATATATGATGAACATGTTTGGGATGCAGATGACCTGCTAATAGGTTGAATTGCATTTGCCTTACTAGTATTTTCTTTATATTCTTTTTCATGCATTGTGTGTGATTGAATGTGTGTAATGTGATCACTCATACTGTTATGTTCGATGTATCTCTCTATTTGTGGCATTCCTCTATTTGTATCTACATTCTTCTCTATGTCGTAAACATTTATCTCTTTTTCTTTTCTTGTGTTTTCCTTTTGGGGATGACACAAGGAATTGAGGGATTCATGTCTCTTCCATGTTGAGCCAAAAAAATTTCCTTTATCTTTATCTTTTTATTTTGTTCTCCTTTTGGGGATGATGTGAGGCATTGAAACATTCATGTCTCTTCCATGTTGACCCAAAATCTTTTCCTTTATCTTTTTCTTTGTCTTGTGTTTTCCTTTTGTGGATGACACAAGGTGTCGAGACATTTCAGTCTCTTCCATGTTGACCTGAAAGGTTTTTCTTTTTTTTCACTCTCTTTGTATCATTCAATGAGTATTTGGGGAATGATGACAATTATGAGATCTATAAAAAAATTGTAGCAAAGACATACTTACCCTGAATCCATGGATCCCTCGTGTGTTTGGAATTTCATTTTAGGGGCAACCCCTTCACTTTTTATGACGTAGCTTTATTTGGAAACATATGACTTGGAATAGGGCTTTCCAAATAAGATCTCATGTCCTCTTTATTGTTAGCATTTATCATTTTCTACTTTAAAGTAATTTCTCACAACATGGTGTTTAGAAATTTCTTTAAAGTGGGGGTATACATTGGCATTATTCTTTTTGCATTTCATGTTTCATTGTCTAGTCTTCTTACTTCATGTGATGTGTCTTTCACTTTGTGGTGACATTGGGTGTGATGTCCTTCAAGAGTGTGATCTCCCTTAGCATATTATATTCCTCTTAGTGGCTTGATGTGACACGCTGGATCCCCTAAGTTGTGAATCTTATATTCTTTGATTGGTCCTATCTTGGAGACATTAGGCAGAATTTTTCCTAAGTTAAGACCTTAAATGAACTAAGAAAAACTCCTTTGAATATACCTTACACTATTTTGCAATTTCGGTTATATGGCCATCTTGCATAACACACTTTTCTTGCCTATGGAGCCATCTTGTTTGTTCATGAGTTTCAAGCATACAAAGTTTGTCTTGCCTCATTAAGCTCTAATTTCATTATCATGTGGTGTCTTATCAAAGTTATCAAGAGGTATGGTTGTATAAATGGGAGCCAAACTTAGGCATGACTTTCCCATAGCCACTTTCTTGTGAGTGGATACCGGCCGCGTGTGTATATGTCTCACCCTTTTGGATACTCACCCAGAAAATAGCCTAAAGTTTTGTTGCCTCAGAGTGAGCGTGCATTTTTGGACAAGAAGCCTAGATCTAATCCACACCGCGTTGGAAAAATGGTCGAAGCTTGATCCACCTTCTTTTTGTTTTTCTTTCTCCTTTCCTTTGGTAGTGTATGCTTGTGCCTTTTTTGCTTCATCCATTATTTTCATGTGTGTTCTCTTGTGCCTATGTTGGTTTTCCATAGGATCAAGATCCTGGGGGCTTGCACAACCCTCTTGGTCATTGTTTTCCTATCTTACTAACATTGGCACACTTGGACCCCTCTTGATTTGTGTTTGTCTACTTTAGTGTGAGTTTGAAGCAAGTTCCTCCTCTCACTAAAGTGGGGGCTAAATATATTATAGAAAAATGTATCCCTTTACATTTTCACACTTGTTTGGACCCTTGTGAACTAAGTGGACTTAATTGTGCCTTATTTAGGGTGTTATCAAGTGTTTTCTTACACTTTCACACTAATCTAGGGTTTTTTTAATTACTTGGGATTCTTTATGCTTTAATTGGCCTTATTTTGCATCCACAGACCTTAATTAATGCATCATTTCAAAGATAATCCTAAAATATATCAAGTGAAAAATAAAAAGTTAATGATTTTGGATTGTATGGCCCAAATTTAGTGATCTGGGAATCATATGCCACCTTGGGAATATGAGTCCCACCTAATTTTGGGTTCTTAATTTGGATTTCACATGAAACTAAGCATTTATTGAAAAATGTGTCCCAAGCTTAGCCTAATGGGACTCATACGCCCCAACTGGCATATGAGTCAAACCTCTTAGCTTAGACCTAAATTAAATTAAAATTATTGGAGGGAATTTATTCTCCTAGATCTGAATTCAGCTTGTAGTGTTGTAATTTTAGGAAATTTGGCATAAACAAGTATACATACAAGTTTATTTCACTCATTTTTCACCTAGCAAGTTGATGAAGCATTCTTATAGAAACTTTGTGATCACGAGCACTTACACAAGAATTTACAAGGGCATTCAAGACTGATTATCAAGCATGTTAGAGCATTATTCAAGTATCAAACATCATGTCAAAGTCATGATGCATCATGTTTGTTTTTGAGCTAACATTTGTGATGTAGGGTTTCATGTTCAAGCAAGTGTTCAAATCAAGATCCATATCATTCAAGTGAGATTCAAGATCCAAATTCATGCTAGCCATCTCATACATGTTTGTAGCATCCTATTCAAGGGATTGGTGAGTTGCAACATTACATATTTGTTCATTCATCATTCCTCCATTTCATCTGATTTCATTTCAAGGTTTGATTACCAAAATAGGGTTTGACCAAGGAAAACCCATATCCACTAACAAAACAACATTTTCCCCTCTCTTTGATGTTTTATTTGTACGTTAAAGTTGAATATCCATTGAAGAGAAAGTTTGGAGAAAGTTGTCAAGTTGTCAAATTTGTTGAATCTACATTGCAAGATCATAGAAAGTTACCTACAGGTTGCAGTTCAATGAATCAGACTCAAAGATTTGTCAAGAAAGAAGCTACAAGAAGTCATCAAAGGATATCAGAGTTTCATAGAAACCCTAATATTTGTACTAAATCACCACTTGTGGTGTATGAGTCCTAGTATACACATTTTTCAGACATTTTCTACATATCCTGATTCAACAGTTCCAGATTCTAGTTTCTGCCAAAAACCCTTATCTAGGACTAAATCACCCAGCATGGCATATGGGTCCCAGTGTGCATTAAAGTTAGCATATTTAGGATTCCAGGACTTCATTCAAGCCCCTTCAGTTTCCAGGTGCACCTCTTTCCTTTCTCAGTCTTTAATTATGCATTTCAATTTCATAATTTAGGTCATTTACTTAAGCTTTGCATATCATTAGGTTTTTTCATTAATTCTTGCATACATTACTAGTCTTTTCAAGCCTTAGATTGGTGGTGAACCCCTCTTTAGTATTCAATTACATCCTAGGATAACCTTTAGTAGATCTCTTTCCTTCATTACATACCTAAATTAAGATCTCTAAGGTTTCCTTGAATGAAAATAAGTGAAATCGGAGGTCCCTAAACCGTTAGTTCAATCTCCCAAAAGGTGGAACCCTATTTCCTAGCTTTAATTTACAAGATTGTAGCCTTTTGTTCAAGGGTTTGATGAGTTACAACATATCATATTTTTTCATTCATCATTCATTCATCATATTTCTATTCATTTCAAGGTTTGATTACCAAAATAGGGTTTGAACAAGGCACACCCCTATCCACTAGCAACACAAAAAATTTCCCCTCTCTTTGATGTGTGATTTGTAGATCTAGGTTGAAGATTCATTGAAGAGGAAGATTGGAGAAAATTTATCAAGTTGCAAATTATTTAAAGTTGTCACCTTGCAAGATCATGGAAAGTCACCTATAGAGCAGAATTCAATGATTCAGACTCAAAGATTTAGTAGAAGAGAAGCTACAAGAATTCATGTTAGAGGATATTAGAGTTTCGGAGCAACCCTAATACTAGGACTAAATTTCCACTTGTGGTGTATGATTCCCAGTATACACATTTTTCAGGCATTTTCTGTAGATCCTAATTCAACAATTCCAGATTCTGATTTTGGCCCCAAACCCTAAACTAGGACTAAATCACCTCTATCGACATATGAGTCCTAGTGTTCATCAAAAAGTAGTATTTCTAGGATTTCAAATCTTCATTCTAGCTTCTTAAGTTTCTAGGTACACCTTTGTACTTTTCTAGTTTATTGTTTTTATTTGAGCTCATTTCTAGGTCATTTGTTTAAACGTTGCATATCATTTGCATTCCTTTTCTTTCCAATCCCTAGCTTGGTGGTGAAACCCTCTTTAATCTTTTATTACACCCTAGGAGACCTGATTGCAGATCTCTTTCCCTCATTATATCCTTGGGTTGAGATCTCTAAGGTTTCCTTGAGTGAACTTGTAGAAAATCAGTTATCTTATGTCCTAAAACATAGGATGAAATTTTTTGGCGTTTTAGTCATATACATTAATGGAGGTGGATTTGGGAGTGGTGGTTGCAAAGCTATATTTATAAAATATTTCAACTTATCTATGAAAATTGAGTAGTGGAGCATATTTAATGTTAGTTTTTGGCCCCATATGAGTTTTATGAGGATTTTGGACACCTAACTTTGGATATGGGTCATTGTGGAGGAATTACAAGTCCAAAATGTCATCCATTATTAGTAGAGAGCTTACTTTTTCTATTCATAACTTATCGAGAGTTATAATTGCTATTCTTACTGTAAGATAATATATTTTTTGTATTAGAGATAGTGGTTATTCATAGAGAGCGACACCTTTCTTTTAAGTTTTGAAGGTTTTCTTGGCTATTGTGGGAGCTTTTGCATTGTGTAGTTTTTCAAATTTGAGGAAACGGTTGTATACCATGGATTCTACCTCTCATATGGATATTGATAAATTCAATGGTACTAGATATGTGATACATGTAAGTTGAAGATCAAATATCTCCTTAAAGAAAGAGATTATTAGTTTCATGTTTCAATAGAAAATAAGCCATTTGATTTAGATCTATTGAAGATTATTCAAAATTAGAAAATAATACATGATTGTATTATAGATTATATCCTCTTGAATTTTTCTAAGGAATCTATAATAAACATGTTGCAGAAGAGAATATGTGATATCTACCAAAATAAAAGTATTAAAAATAAATTATATAGATCAAATTAAAACTATATTCATTAAAGATCAAGGATGATGGTTCTATTATAGACTAATTATAATTTTTTATTTTGATTATAGTTCAATGAGTGAGGAAGATATATGCATCATATTTATTTTGTCCTACTTGATACTTGGGAAAATATAATATTACCATTAGTGTGGTAGTGGCATAGAGATAAGAATGGAAAATTTTATTAAAACTTCTTTCAAATGAAATGGAAATAAAATACATGAACAAAGGATCAAAATATTATTTGCATGTGTGGGGAAGGTCAAAATAAAAAGGAGGGCCTAAAGAGGATAAGAAGAAGGATAAATATAATTCTGAAGGATATTCTAAGACCCAAGGAAAGAGCAGAGTAAATTGTTGGATTTATAGAAAAAGGGGACACATAAGGAAGGAATATAAAAATAAATAAAAACTAGGCTACATTCCTCAATAATAAATTTCTTTAATGATAATAAAAAATGATGCTTAAATATTGATTTTTCTAAAATATAAGTGATGATGACTAGCTTATTGATTTAGGTTTCTCTTGCTATATAAATCCTCCAAGAAGTGGTTTTCTACTTGTATAACTTATGATGGAGAAAATGTTTCCTTGGAGACAACAATACTAAGTAGATTTTTGGAAAGGGAAATGAATTATATGATAAGTATTCATTTATTTTGTGAACACCATATAAAATCACACATAAATGATGTATGTAATCGTGCATAAATTTTGTATGAAATCATCGTATCGTGTTTCTTTTCAAGATGGAAGGAGATGATCAAGCTTTGTATTCCATAAAATTATATTCATGAACTTGTTTATTGATGTAAGAGAGGGGGACCAACCATGTTCAAGGCCCCAATTCATGAAAGGACAAGATTAGAAGGCTACCCTAACTTACCTCAGCTTAACAGGGTGTTAGGAAGTGTGGGACAGGAATGATGAGGACTATAAAGTCCTTCAATCACTCTACAGACCTAAAATACAGAACATGGCTAGGCAAGCCAATTTTTGGGTTCAACACTATGCCTATAGAAGCTCTCTACTTGAGGATGGAAGCGTAGTCTTTGGATGACAGTGTGGCGTGTTGGCGTCTTTGAAGTGCACCAGCATTCGTATGACCAGACAACTAAAGAGACAAGGTCGAACCTAGGAAAACAAGCCAACGACCCAGCTAACCACTACTAAATGGGAAAAATAATGCTATTAAGTAAACAAAATATGTTCTAATATGATAAAGTAAAAATGTGAGAGTTAGGGTGGCAAGAATGATTTCACAAAGAAATTCATTCGCTAGCTAGCTCTCCAAAAGAACGTTCACCTACAAGCAAAGAAGAGGAAAAATGTTGGGTGGTTATATAGGGGTATGCCTTAGTCAGACCCCAGTCTAGGTGTTTCCACCTCCACAGATAGCCAAGAAAGTGAGTATGATAAAGAAATTAATGTAATAAGAATACTAAAACACTACAAAACAATAAATGTGCTTACTCAACCAAGTAATAGAGGAGACGAGTGGGAAGCTTACAACCTCCACAAAAAGAACTCAAGGATAATGGAGGAGAGAATGAGAGTACTCGAGCCTCTATTGCAATGGTGTTGTCCCAAACTTTCTCTACTGAAGTGATGGTGTGAAGTTATTATTGCTAAGGAGTGCAAAAGTGTTGCTAGAATGCTTGGAATGAGTGCAAGAGAGTGTGTAAAAGTTGAGTTGAAAGCTTAGAAGAAGTTGAAATGCATGTAGAAGGAGATAATTTGAAGGAGAGATGAAGAAAATGACCATATTCAGGTCAGTCGGTTGAAGAGGGAATTAAAAGTTGACTGCCAATGAGAAGTGTAACGCCTCTACAGGTTTAGTCGCAAGAATTTTCCAGGGACATAAGCGCACTACACGAATTTCTATGAGTCACATGAGCGTCCCCAACATAAATTCCCCCACTAATTCTCAAAATAGGTTCCAAGTGGAATGAAAGCAATGGGCTTAGGTGTATTTAAGCCTCTGAACTTGGCTTCTAAAGTGGAGCAAGGAAAAAAGGGGAATTTTCATAAGGGGTGCAAATTCACTCCTATACAATTGAAAAATATTTAGCTATATACATACATAGTCAAATATTGAAATAGGGAACTTAAAACATGCACGCATGCTCAAGTACAAGTTATACAAATGTGTAATGTCCCCTTCTTGAGCATGACTTCTTCTGATTGACCGTTGGCCTATTCTGGAGACCCGTAGGCTTCTCGGTGGTGAAATTAGGGTTTCTTGGTTGGTGGTTTCTTGTGCTCACGGATTGGCGCTTGAATTGCAGATTCCTTCTAGGTTTTTTGTGAGCTTTTCGGTGATGTGTTCTTCTTGGCATTGTAGGCACTTTCACGAATTTACTATTTTTAGTAAATTCTATTTCTGGCAATGGTCCTGTTGGTTTTGGCTCAATTGACCTTCTACTTCAGTATGTTCAGTTGGATTTGCTCAACTCTGGCTTTGGGGTTCGTTTGGAGAGATAAGTTGAATTATTTTTAATAAAGTCATGTTTAATGTTATATTTTGTTGTTGACCCCCCCCTTAGCCTACTAATATTTTTCTAAAGCTCAAAAATCAATGTTTGGGAAAAGGACACCCATCTTGGAGAATATTTCAAATTAAAAAGTCAAAATTGCTTAAGACAAAAGGGACGCCACTTTTGGAGGGAAAAGGAGTTACTCAAAATTTGAAAAGCTGGGTTTCTAGAAGCTTCTAGACAGTTATCACAAGTCTTTAAAAGGAGGTCTTGGTCTTCATTTTCATCATCCAACATCTTGAGTAAAGTTATGCTACCTAAATGGTGAGAGGATATCTTCGAGGAATGAATGCCTCCTAGCTTGGCTCAACTTCGTGCTTGTGAGACAGCCCCTAGTGGAGAGGTTTGCTTGTGTTTTGAGTACATTTTGTAGTGAGGATTGCCTTGTTGTGAGTTGTTGCAATTGTAGTTCAGTTATATGCATTTTCATGTCATTTTTCAGAAGTTGCTGAGTTCATAGCTGATTGTCATATTCACTCATATTTCAAAAATACAAAAAGATATCATTCTAGGTGTTGTTTATTTCTACTTGTCTAGGGAGGGCACCTCATTGCTCCAAATTGCAGATTTTTATTTGAAGAATTTGAATTTATTAAAGAAAGTTGCCCCTCTTGCAGGGTCGTACCCTTCTTGCTGCCTTGGAAATTATGCATAAAATAATTAACAGTATTTAGGGTTAGTTTTGAGTTCTCATCTTAGGCGCCTTCATCTTAGGAGTTGTTTGCATCAAATTTCATGCATTTTGGATGAGTAGTGAATGTGTTGTGAGCATATCTTTGAGTTTCTATCATGCTGATTACCAGTTTCAGTCATAGCTCTATTATAACAGCTTGTATTGAATCCTTCATTTGAGCTAGGTTTTGAAAAGAAAGGCATTAGGAGCATTAAGAATAATCTTATACATTGTTGCAGCTGTGAGAAGACTCTTATCTTGTGCTTAACTATTGAAACTCTATTTATTGTAAGTTGAACAGTAGTACTGTCAGCACCTTTCCTATTTCAGTTAATCTCATGTTTGTAACAGCCCACTGAATAAGTGGAAGAGGTTGGCTTGCCGCCTATTTACTTGCTTTGCATTGTAATTTTCTTAAGTCTCCGCCATATGGTCGCCTCTTATCCATCATGGATTGAGTAGCACATACTTGGTGTTGAGTTAATTTTCAGTATTGCAATAGATAGGGATCCTCTGACCGTATGCTCGTCGTTCACCGACGCATCTCTTGGTTAGAGTTCTTGTTTTCACATTTCCTTTAAGATCCTCTGACCAATGCTCACACCTTGCCCACATCGGGATCCTAGTGTACATTCTGGTTAGAGTTACTTTCAGCATTGTTTTGGGTTTATGACCTAACCTTAATGGGTGATTGATTCATTATAATTTTCCATTGAAAATTTGAAAAAATTGGCTCGGTATATTTCAGTGGTATCAGAGCCACGCATCCTGCCATCCTGTGAAATCAGCCTTCTATGAGTGACAAAGAATAGAGGTACTTGGCAAGGGTATACAAGAGGGATACCGTTCATGCATAGTTGTATCAGGCTCCAGAAGGTCAGACAACATCAGAGGTTTTGAGGGCTAATTGGGAGCCTTCTCAGGAGACAAAAATGGGGGATAGTGAAAGGACTTCGGGTCGTAATGAGAGGATTTTTGGCAACAGAGGTGACAGTGGGAAAGGTATAGACAATTCGACCAATCTTGGTCAAGGGCTCGATAAGAAGATGGATGCTTTGTTGGATATGTTTTCTCTCATGTTGGGGAGATTGGGTCAAAACACTCCACAAAATAACACAGGGCATACCGGTGAACATAGTGCTTCCAACTAGCATAATGGACATGTTGTCCAACCTTTAGCAAGCAGCACATACATCTCTTCTAGACCATTCAAACCCACATTTTTGGCACCAGCAAACCCACGTATGGATTCCAAAGAAAATGCTTCAACTTTGGAGAAGCTGAGGATAGGCCGTACTAAATATGACACTCTTCCTGATGAAGTCAAGCTTGACATGTCCTTCAATGATTACATGGAGTTTAGAAGGAAGGATAGAGGCAAAGGGATAAATTATGATCAAAGGAGAACACCAGCACAAGGAGACTTGTATCAATCCATCAACAAGGTTACACTTCCCCGCTTTGATGGAAGTGATAATAGTTCCGCTCGAGCTTGGATACAAAAGCTAGACAACTATTTGGCTCTTAGACCAATGGCTGAAGAAGAAGCGATAAAATTTGCTACGCTACACCTAGATGGGGTGGCACATGAGTGGTGGTACCATGGCCTAGTCACCTTAGGTCATGGGTCTATCACGACCTATGATGAGTTCACCAATAGACTCATTGAGAGATTCGAGAAGAAGGATCCAGAAGTGCATTTCAGGGAGTTAGCACAGTTGAGGTAGTATGGCACTGTTGATGCCTACATAGCTGAGTTTCAAAGACTTTCAGTAATGGTCACTGGAATCACGGAGAGAAGATTAGTGATCCTATTCAGCGAAGGTTTGATGGAGCCACTCAAAGGTTGGATTAAAGCTTTAGATCCACCTTCCCTACAAGAGGCAATGAAGAAGGCTAGAAACATGGAGTGGGTTGTTCCCAAAGCGAAGTTCCATTCCAAGCCATCATTTCACAAAGGAGATAGATGGAAAAGGCCTCATCAAAAACCTCACCATAAGGAGTTCAAACAGCAGAAACCTCATGGCACAAGATTGGATCCATAGACTATCAATGAACTCCGAAGAAAGGGGTTATGTTTCCATTGTTGGGAAAAATGGTCCCAAGATCATGTTTTCCCAAAAGGTGCTAAAATCCATCAAATTGAGTTCTATACAGCTGAAGAAAGTAATTCTAATTTTTCTGATCAGCAAACTGATTTTGAGGACAGCGAAGAAGAAAGAGCTCTAGAAGAGTCCGAAAGTGAAAAATGAAGTGGTGGTACATTGGCTCAACTTTCGAGCTTCCAAAAGAATGAGTCTTTCAAAGTTCGTGGGATGATCAAGGGGCAGCGTATAGTTGCTCTAATTGACATTGGGGCAACACATAACTTCATAGACGAAGTTGTGGTGGCAAAGAAAGGGCTGCAAATAGAAGATTTTGAAGGTTTCAGAGTTATGGTAGCTGATGGGTTTCACATCTCATGCACCAAGAAGATTCCCAACATGTCAATGCAATTAGGCAATTACAAAGTCAAGGATGACTTCTATGTGGTTAATATTGGAGATACGGATGTTGTCCTTGGCATTCAGTGGCTGTGATCTCTTGGAGAGATCTCTTTAAATCTGCAAACCATGGAACTCAAATTTCAATCCGATGGAAAGAAGGTGGTGTTGAGAGAAATGTCAAATGGTGGCCCTCGGATTGTGTCATTCAAGAGAATGGCAAGGTTGATACGTCATGACCAAGTGGAGTGGGCTGCGGAATGCATGATTCTTCCAGCTAGTCCAGTTGAGATGAAGAGAGATTATCCTCCAGATATTCAGTCTTTACTCACCAAGAAGAGTAAAGTGTTTGTCTATTTACCTCCTGGACCATCTCTTGATCAAGGTTCAGAACATGTCATAGAGCTCAAGGAAGGAGCTAAGCCTGTAATCACAACTCCGTATCGGTACCCCAAAAAGCAAAAGGATGAGATTGAAAAGAACATTAGGGAGCTCTTGGAGATGGGCTTCATTTGTCCAAGTAAGAGTCCATTTGCCTCAACAGTTGTTCTAGTAAAGAAGAAGGACGGTACCATTCGTATGTGTGTTGATTATCGTGCTTTGAATCAAAGCACCATCAAAAATTGGTATCAATTCCAAGGATAGATGAGCTCATTAATGAGCTACATGGAGCTAAGTTCTTTTCGAAGATAGACTTGAGGTCAGGTTACTATCAGATTCGAATGAGAGGATCTGATGTGGAGAAGACAGCCTTCAGATGTCATTATGGTCACTTTGAGTTCTTAGTCATGCCATTTGGGTTGACTAATGCTCCTGCTACCTTCCAATATTGCATGAACAAAGTCTTTCAGAAGCAGTTGAGGAAGTTTGTGCTGATATTTTTTGATGACATCTTGATTTACAGCAAGACTTGGGAGGAACATCTCAAGCACTTGGAGGAAGTGCTTAACATTCTGGAATCAGAGAGCTTGTTTGCCAAAGAATCCAAATGTGAATTTGGAATGGAGTTGCTTTACCTTGGTCACATCATCAGTGTCGAAGGTGTGAAGGTTGATCCAGAAAAGATCAAGGCTATTGTTGATTGGCCACCTCCTGAGAACTTGACTCACTTGAAAGGGTTCTTGGGCCTAGGTGGATTCTATAGAAGGTTTGTGAAGGGTTACTCTCAGAATGCTGCTCCTCTTACTGACCTTATGAAAAAGGGAGGATTTTGCTGGTCAGAAAAGGAACAGAGTACTTTTGATAAGTTTAAGAAGATAATGAGTTCTTGTCCAGTTCTTGCAATTCTAGATTTTTCAAGCCCTTTGAGCTACAGTGTGATGCATCCGGTGAAGGTGTTGGGGCTGTTTTAATGCAAGATAAGCATCCCATCATGTTTAAGAGCAGAAAATTAAGAGGAGTTGAAAAGACCTACTCCATCTATGACAAGGAAATGCTTGCAATCATGCATGCATTAGCTAAGTTCAGACAATACTTGGTGGGGAGCAAGTTTGTGGTCAAGACTGATCACAACAGTCTCAAACATTTCATGCATCAGAAAGATTTGAATGAGAGGCAACAGAAGTGGGTGAGTAAGCTTCAAGCTTACGATTTTGACATTGAGTATGTCAAAGGCAAAAACAACATAGTGGCTAATGCGTTATCCAGAAGGCCTCATTTGAGCTCATTATGTGAGCTTACTGCTGATTGGAAGAACACCTTGCTAGCTGATTATGCCAAAGATCAGTTTGCAACCAGCATTATGGAGGGTACTTTTCATGACGAAAGGTACAAAGTGGTTGAAGGGCTGATACAATACAAGGGAAGAATCTTTCTGGTGGCTGATTCTAAGCTCAAGAAGAAGATTTTGTTGACATTTCATGACATACCACTCGCTGGTCATCAGGGATTCTTCAAGACATATAGGCAGATCCGAGAAAGATTTGCTTGGAAAGGGTTGAAAGGGGAAGTTCAACGTTATATTCAGGAGTTTCCTACTTGTCAGATGAATAAAAATGAGCATACACTACCAGCTGGTCTGCTGCAACCTCTTCCCATTCCCAACCAAAAGTGGGAGAGCATCTCAATGGTCTTCATCACTGGGTTACCCAAAGTTCAAGGAAGAGATTGTATCTATGTTGTAGTAGATAGATTGACAAAATTTGCTCATTTCTTTGCCATTACTAGCTCATTTTCAGCAGCTCAAGTTGCAGATCTATTTTTTCATGAGGTATTTAGATTGCATGGGTTGCCTAGAAACATTGTGAGTGATAGGGACAGCAAGTTCCTAAGCACCTTTTGGCAAGAGGTCTTCAGAATGAGTGGTACAGTGCTTACTCCAAGCACTAGTTATCACCCTCAAACTGATGGGAAAACAGAGATAGTAAACAAGTGGTTGGAAGGTTATTTGAGGAATTATGCTTCAGAACAGCAAAGAGCATGGGTGAAATGGCTTCATTTAGGCGAGTATTGCTACAATTCATCCTTTCACATGTCAATAAAGATGTCACCTTTCATGGCTCTTTATGGTTATGAGGCCCCTAGCTTTGCTGACTTGGTGTTTGGTGATAGCAAAGCCCCTCAAGCCAAGGATATGTTACAGCAAAGTCAAGATATATTGAAATCCTTGAAGAACAATCTGCAGATTGCACAAAATCAGAAAAAGATGTATGCTGATCAGCGACGTGTTGAGCGCACTTTTGAGGTTGGAGATATGGTTTATCTTTGACTACAACCTTACAAACAGTCTACTCTCAAGAAGAGTGGAGCTAAGAAGCTGAAGCCTCGCTTCTATGGACCGTTCAAGGTTATCAGAAGGGTGGGAGCTGTAGCTTATGAGTTGGAGCTACCTTCGAGTAGCAAAGTGCACAATGTCTTCCATGTGTCTCGCCTCAAGAAGGCGCTTGGACACAACGTTATTGCTTCATCACAGTTGCCACCTTTGGATGAAGAAGGACAGTTAGTTTTGATTCCTGAGGAGATTCTTGATTCCAAAGAGCGTTCTTTGAGGAAAAGAACAATCAGAGAGTATTTGGTGAAGTGGAGGAACTTGCCCATGGAGGATGCAACTTGGGAAAATGAGGAGATTCTGTAGCATCCGAGTTTACGATTGCTTGAGGACAAGCAATCTTGGGGAGGGCAGACTGTAATGTCCCCTTCTCGAGCATGACTTCTTCTGATTGACAGTTGGCCTATTCTGGAGACCCGTAGGCTTCTCGGTGGTGAAATTAGGGTTTCTTGGTTGGTGGTTTCTTGTGCTCACGGATTGGCATTTGAATTGCGCATTCCTTCTAGGTTTTTCGTGAGCTTTTCGGTGATGTGTTCTTCTTGGCATTCTGGGCACTTTCATGAATTTATTATTTTTAGAAAATTCTATTTCTGGCAGTGGTCTTGTTGGTTTCGGCTCGATTGACCTTCTACTTCAGTATGTTCAGTTGGATTTGCTCAACTCTGGCTTTGGGGTTTATTTGGAGAGATAAGTTGAATTATTTTTAATAAAGTCATGTTTAAAAAAGTGGTCTTTGAAGGGGTGGTGCCTCATGAGGTTATTTATATTTTTCTAAAGCTCAAAAATCAATGTTTGGGAAAAGGACGCCCATCTTGGAGAATATTTCAAATTAAAAAGTCAAAATTGCTTAAGACAAAAGGGATGCCACTTTTGGAGGGAAAAGGAGTTACTCAAAATTTGAAAAGCTGGGTTTCTAGAAGCTTCTGGACAGTTATCACAAGTCTTTAAAAGGAGGTCTTGGTCTTCATTTTCATCATCCAACATCTTGAGTAAAGTTATGTTGTGAAATGGTGAGAGGATTGCTTTGAGGAATGAATGCCTCCTAGCTTGGCTCAACTTCGTGCTTGTGAGACAGCCCCTAGTGGAGAGGTTTGCTTGTGTTTTGAGTACATTTTGTAGTGAGGATTGCCTTGTTGTGAGTTGTTGCAATTGTAGTTCAGTTATATGCATTTTCATGTCATTTTTTAGAAGTTGATGAGTTCATAGTTGATTGTCATATTCACTCATATTTCAAAAATACAAAAAGATATCATTCTGGGTGTTGTTTATTTCTGCTTGTCTAGGGAGGGTGCCCCATTGCTCCAAATTGCAGATTTTTATTTGAAGAATTTGAATTTATTAAAGAAATTTGCTCCTCTTGCAGGGCCGTACCCTTCTTGCTGCCTTGGAAATTGTGCATAAAATAATTAACAGTATTTAGGGTTAGTTTTGAGTTCTCATCTTAGGCGCCTTCATCTTAGGAGCTATTTGCATCAAATTTCATGCATTTTGGATGAGTAGTGAATGTGTTGTGAGCATATCTTTGAGTTTCTGTCATGCTGATTACCAGTTTCACTCATAGCTCTGTTATAACAGCTTGTATTGAATCCTTCATTTGAGCTAGGTTTTGAAAAGAAAGGCATTAGGAGCATTAAGAATAATCTTATACATTGTTGCAGCTGTGAGAAGACTCTTATCTTGTGCTTAACTGCTGAAACTCTATTTATTGTAAGCTGAACAGTAGTATTGTCAGCACCTTTCCTATTTCAGTTAATCTCATGTTTGTAATAGCCCACTGAATAAGTGGAAGAGGCTGGCTTGCCGCCTATTTACTTGCTTTGGATTGTAATTTTCTGAAGTCTTCGCCATATGGTCGCCTCTTATCCATCATGGATTGAGTAGCACATACTTGGTGTTGAGGTAATTTTCAGTATTGCAATAGATAGGGATCCTCTAATCGTATGCTCGTCGTTCACCAATGCATCTCTTGGTTAGAGTTCTTGTTTCTGCATTTCCTTTAAGATCCTCTAACCAATGCTCACACCTTGCCCACATTGGGATCCTGGTGTACATTCTGGTTACAGTTACTTTCAGCATCGTTTTGGGTTTATGACCTAACCTTAACGGGTGCTTGATTCATTGTAATTTGCCATTGAAAAATTGAAAAAATTGGCCCAGTATATTTCAAAATGCTCCTACCGCTATAGTTAGTACTCAATGATTTTATTCAAGATTTTAGAGATGAAGTGATTATTTTCATTTTTTAAGTTTTTAATGAAGTTAAGATTTTGAAAATAGTTTATATAGTGGTGTGTTGTAATGTAAATTCTAAATGTGTAAAATATGTGATACATATTAGATCATCATATGATATCTATTTGTTTATTTTATGAAGACCATGTGCAATCACATGTACACACGATATTCAATCACACTTAAATTTCATATACAATCACCCTATGAATTCATGTGTAAACATTGTATACAATCATTGTAGTACATATTCCTTTGTGATATGGATGGAGATGATCATTTTTTATTTCATCATATTATATATGCATGAACCTCTTTGTTGGAAAAAGATCCATGTATATATGAACATTATCAAATATTAAAATTTGGAACTTAAAACATGTGCATGTTTTGATAGTAGCTATACAAATGCTCTTCCCACCATAGTTAGTCCCAAAAATTTGCATTCGAGATTTTAGGGTGTAATTTAGTGACTATTTTAGTTTTCTATGTTTTGAATGAAGTCAAGAGTTTTAAAACAGTATGTTAGTGGTGTGTTTTAATGTAAAATTTGAACATGTAGAAGATTTGATATGAATTAGATCATCGTATGACAACTATTCCTTTATTTTATAAATGAACTTCATATAAAATCATGCATAAATGCCTTATGCAATCATAAATAAATATTGTATGCAATCACATGTAAATGTTGTATGGAATCATCATATAGAATCACATGTAAATGTCATATACAATCATTGTACTATGCACACTTGTGAGATGGATGTAGATGATTGAATATTTTATTTAATTAGATCATATGCATGGACATCTTTATTGGAAAAAATTCTAGCTATATACATATATAGTCAAATATTTAAATGGGGAACTTAAAATGCACATTTCGATACAAGTTAAATATAAATGTTCCTACCACCATACTTAGTCCTAAGATTTTTCATTCAAAAATTTAGGGTTTTATGAAGTGAATATTTTAATTTTATAAGTTTTCAATGATGTAAATAGTTTTAAAATAGTGTGTGTAGTTAATCCTAATTTTTTTCATTTAGAAGTTTGGGGCTTTATGAAATTATTTTAATTTTTAATTTTTCAATGAATTAAAGAGTTTTTAAATAGTGCGTTTTAATGTAAATTTTGAATGTGCAGAAGATGCACTATGTTTTAGATCATCATATGAAAATTTCCAACTATTCATTTATTTTGTGAACATTGTATGTAATCATACATACATTTCATATGCAATCATGTGAAACATTGTATGCAATCATCCTATGCAACATGCAAATGTCATATGCAATCATCATGCCATGTTCCTTTGTAAGATGAATGGAGATGGCCAAATATTTTATTTCATAGATTACATGCATAAACCTCTTCACTAGAAAAATCTCTAGATATATATATACATAGTCAAATATTAAAATGAGAAACTTAAAATTTGTGCATGTTTTGATACATGATATACAATTGATCCTATCACCATAATTAGTCCTAAAAATTCTCATTTAGGAGTTTAGGGTTTTATGAAGTGAGTTTTTTAATGTTTTAAGTTTTCAATGAAGTTAATAATTTTAAAATAATATGTATAGTGGTCTATTTTAATGTAAATTATGAGTTTACAAAAGATGCACTAAATATCAGATCATTATATGACAACTATTTCTTTCTTTCATGAACACCATATGAAATCATCATGAGTAATAATAACATTGTATGCAATCATCATATACAATTACGCATAGAGGTCATATGCAATCACATGTAATTATTGTATGCAATCATCATACTATGTTCCTTTGCGAGATGGATAGATATGGTCGAATGTTCTATTTCATTAGATCATATGAATGAATCTCTTCATTGAAAAAATCTCTAGCTATTTATGAATATAGTCAAATATTAAAATAAAGAACTCAAAATATGTGCATGTTCCTATACAAATTATACAAATACTTCTACCATCATAGTTAATCCTAAAATTTTCAATTCAGAAGTTTAGGGTTTTATTAAGTGATTTTTTTTTTTTTTAAGTTTTCAAATAAGTAATGATAATCCTAAAATGGTTGACTAAACTACCTATAGACTAGCTAGTCACTTATAGAAAACATTATCAACTATTGATTAATATTATAGGTTCAAAAATTCAAATGACATGACATACTTGAAGTATCATCACATGAACTATACATCAACCAATAATTTGAAAAGAAAGCATCAAATATACCAATTAAATACTAAATTGTATTATTCAAAGTTTAGTAAATAAATATACAAATTGTTAGATAATATCATATGTGACAAAAGCTTTAAATTCACTAACAATTTATGCATTAAAATTATCTAGTCTGTGATCACATTATTATACAAGCGGAAACTTAAAAATTTGAAATTATGTATTCAAGCTATCTCATAAAATATGTAAAAATTCATAGTGTTCTACTTCCGGTGGCTGTTATGTTGGGTTCATTGAACATATTCAATACAGGATACCTTTGTATTTCTCATGAGACCCACAGTTGCATATCTCATTCATCTTTCAAGATATCAGAAATAGAAGCAAGTTATCTGCTTGTTGGTCAATCTCCAAGTCTTTGTATCTGAAAGTCTTCTGGACCCCACTTCACGTGGAAACCAGTATAGTATTTCATCATCAGACACATCATGCAATCAAAAGGATCACTTGGGGATCATTCCAACTAGAGCCTTGCAAACATTGTTGATAAGCCACAGTACCAAAGGTGATAGAGATCGCTGAAATGAGAAGATCACGCACCCTGAGTTTCCTGTGGTTTGGCAAGTATGAAGTTAAGGTAATCAAGCTTCTGCCAAACGACTCTGAACAGCCAACAAACTTACTCATTTTATCAATACCACCTATTCCATTATTTTGTATCCTAGACAATGTACGTAGATTTTCTCAATGACGGTTTAACGCTAGGGAAGCATGTTTCTATTCGCTGAAGAAAAAGCTTCCACACTAAAGGTTGCCAAATAGCGTGTATATAAATTGTTCTGTTACATCGCCAAATTCATGACGGTAACCCATTCCAATAGCGTGAATACTGCACAAAAAAACTGCTGATGTTACGAATTTTTAGGAATATTTTATTTCTGATTACCTGAACAATCAGAAATATTCTTGGGCAGATAGTTTTTGTGCAGCGTTTTAGTGGTTGTCGTCTGATGGAAGCACTTACCAATCCATTATTATTGTTTAATTTTTATTAAAACTTTAATAATTAATCAATTTATCAATACTTCTACTAACATTAGAATTATAGTTCAACTCTTTTAATGACCGAAAACCTGTATTTTGTAGTTTTTTTTCATATTAAGCTTATTTTCTCACATGATACTAACGTCGAAGAGTCTACGTGTCAAAATAAGTATGCTAATGTGGATGAGGATATGTAAGCTTAGATCAACTTGCTAGTGAAGGTAAACATGCTAACTATAGTATAGTTAAAGGTGTACAAGTTAGGGTAGATGAATAGAATATAATAAATGATGACTCTCAAACAATTTCTTACAATAAATTTGGATCGAAATTCTAATGTAATTTTTTTTAATGTTAACATGCGTGAGGATAATGATTCTAAATTGAATACTTTTTTTCATAGAGATGATGATCATAGTGAGATTTCTAATTTTTATCTAATGAAAGAACATGATACAATTAAAATATATTTTATTTTTTATGAGATTTCAATGAAATCCTAAAATAAATGGAAAATAAATCTATAAATTTGATTATAATAGAGGTTATTACTTATTAGGTTATAAAGGTGAGCTTGAAACAAAGAAGAAATAAGAAATTCCTATGAAGTGCCTCAAGGTGATCTGCATACTAATGATTTAACTAGCAACTTTAATTATGCTCATGATTGAGGTATGGAGGATTGTATCATTATTTATGATCCGATGATGTATGATAGTAGAATTATATCCAAAGGTCTAGTGAGTATCCAAGTAGACATGAAGCCTTTGATTTTATTCAAGGTTATGTTTCCATTAGAGAATATAAACTAATTGTGCTATAAATCAATTTCTTTATGCGAGACATTGGTACATAAAAAATAGATAAATTCTAATTAAACTTGATGAACAATATGTTATAATTTAAATTAAGGATATGCTTGAGGTTGAGTATTTCCATCTTGATATGCATGAGAGGTTCACTCTTTGTGAATATTAAAGTTATGATATAAATTTGTTTTATACTAGCCTGGAACTCTAAAATATGCTTGGTAACGTCAACATGGAGAGATATGATCATGTTCACAATTCTTGTGGTAATCTTGATTATTTCTAACTCTCATACCTGTTGTTTCATTATTTATTATTATGCCTTGACAATCTACACTTACATAGACATGAAAGAAATTTTAATTTTTAGTTGAATAGATTCATTATTAGTCCATGGTTAACTCATCTTTCATCCAACTTATATTTGACATGGGCAAGATATATTGTTTTAATTTTTTTTATTGAATTATTCTATAGGATCTCTTTATAGGAAAATACCTACACCATATTTTAAAATATTACAAGTTTGTAGCTATACAAATTTAGTTATCATATGTGCTTACATGTTACTAGTACTTGTAAGGTGTTAATATTTTCTATCTTAGAATCTTTTTGTGTGTTCACTTTCAAGTCTTTTTAAGTTTTTATATATCTAGATATATTGGTGTTGTTGATGCAAAGGAAGGATAGGGTTAATGAAAACAAACCCAAAAGACAAATTGTTCTTGCATGTTCTCCATTGTTGCTCCTATGTACACCTTCTTATATGACTTCAATGAACTAAGGAAAATCCACGTGTAATGCTTTCAAAACCTCAACACATATTTTGGAGCCTCTTTCAAACATTCTAAAGGTGATTCCAATAGGTATTCAACACCTAGACTCTAAAAACAAACCCTAACTTGCTTAGGTGCCAACACTTACTCAATGACTATAAAACTAGTCCTCTTGGGACAGTCACAATAAAACTTCTCTAACCCTTCAAAAATGCTCTAAAATCCTTTGTTCAGGTCTATAGGAACTTCTAAGACCCCTTCCCAACAAGGAATATGCAAAAACAACACTTTTAAAGTTAGATTTGTTCAACTTCCAATTGCTGCCCCAACACTATCATACACAATCATTTAGGACAGTAATTACACTTTGTCAAATAATGGCCAAGAAAGGTTCAAAATTCCTTGAGCAGGTCTGAAAGATATTCATACATATTCTCCACACCTTTCCCAATCACAAAAATGCACCAATCTTTCTTTTTGTTGGCATGCAAACTAACTTTCATTACCTTTTATGATTGTCTTGTCACACAGTCAAAAATAGATCTACTAAACAAAAACCATATCAAGCCAAAATTTAGGGATCTAAAACTTTGGGAACATGAAATATATATAAAAACAAAATTTCTTACAAAATTTCATGATTTTTCACTATACAGATTTCCATATATGATCAAAACAAGCTGACTAGAAACCCTAGGCAAGGTTTTTGACAATTTTTACAAAAAAACTCATAACTTCTACAAATCAAATTGAAAATTCATCAAACCAGTTGCAAATGAAATATAAAACATAACTCTACAACGTGCAATCAATTTCAAGTCTATAATATGGTGTACCAGATTGTACAAAGCAAAAGAATAGCATTTTATATAGAAAAACTACAAAAATCTTATTCGAAATGCTTCAAACTTTGCTCAAATGTTTTAACAACCCCCCAAAAATGAGTTTGGGGTAAAATTTATACATTTTCCATCCTTCTTCATTTTTGTAACTGACCCCATCTTTTAATTTTCCTTAATAACCACTTAACCACTTTTCATGACATCTTTATGACAACTTTTTTTTGGCAATTTTACAACTTCTACAACTTTGGACCAATAGACCTATAACTTTTCAAAATGGATCAACTTGATCCCAAATGACCTTGAAAGACCTTATTTGACTCAAAAACACCTAAACCAACCTAAATCCAAAAAGGACAAAAGGCCTACTTATGAGGCTTCTAGTGCTCCTGCACAATACACTGAAGGGGAAGAAAAACTCAAGTCCACTTCAGTGTAGGTCTTCTCTTTCTTCCTAGTCTTCCAATTCTTCTACACTATTTCCTTGATGTCTTCTTGTATTTTTCTTTGTTTCTTCAACTTGTTTTCTCTAGGTTGTCTTCTCAACTCCTTCACTTCTTTCTTCCTTGCAATGTATTCCTCTTTTGGCATCCTCCTCTGAACCTAATCTCGTTCAAGAGCCTGCTTCTCAATGATTTGTATCTCCTTGCCTAACAAACTTGCAGATACATATTCCAATGAAAGATTAGCAATAAAATATTGATACCTTAAGGTATCCTCCTTGTCTCCTTGCACCAGACACTCCACTTCAACACCCAAGAGATCCTCCACATTGTGTGCTACTGTTGACTTATGACTGAACTTGTCCTCAAGGGTCTCCTTTGATAAATAGCATCTTCTAATATTTCCATCTCAGTTGTTAATTTCTCTTGACTTTCATATGTAAAAAGTAGTGTTCCTCCTTTCCAAACCTACAATCTCCTTCCAAAGGATTTGATCAATCTCTATATATGGACTGAATACTTCCTATTTCACTTCAAGGCCGCATTCATCATTTAACTGTTCAATTTTTCCTACTGTTGCAAACAACTTATCATTCATACCCATTTATTCCAATAATAAATCATCCAATTCATCAAAAACTAGTCTTTCTCTAGGAGAACACAAAACATATTCTTTATTCATCAACCTTTTACTACCAAAAACAAAATTCAATATGCATTCACCAAGTATCTCACCTTCCTCAAGATGACACAATATTCCATCTTCTGCAATTAGGATTTTTTCCTCATTTACTATTATGCCTTCATTTACACACTCAAATTTTCACTAGTTTCAAAACAATGAGACTTACTTTCCTCCACATCTGTTTCCTTGGATGGCTTGTAAGTACCTTTAGCCACCTTCTCAATTTGTTAGCTTCTTACTGCTTCCTTCTCTTTTCCATCATTTTCTTAAGAGGACACTTCATCTTTTTCTTAACCTCTATAAAGAATCCATGTGGTCTCATTCCCTGCAGTAGCTCCCGTATGATTTCCAAGTTGCCCAAACTATCTCTTATCTCTTTTATCTCTACTTCAACATCCTGTTGTGGCTTGGGTTGGTTCCTTTTCCATATCTCTTCCATAAGCTTCATCACTGTAAGAAAATTTTCTTGTTCCATCTTTCCACCTCACCTAAGTCTTTTTCACTAGATATTTAGCTTGATAGAGTCTTTGATTTTTTTTTGAGGTATCCTCTTTATGGAAACTTAGTAACATTAATTGAATATAGTGAGACCCTTTATTTTTCCTATCCATTTTATCTTAATTTTATTTTGATGTATCTATAGGTTTGGATCCAAATACTATCACCTATAGATCTTAGTCCAAGAGCACATCCTCTATATTGAGAAATCTTCCACAATTCAAATTTTGTGTCTAATAACTTCTCCATATCTATCCTTGATGGGCTTGTCATCTCTTCCTACAATAAGATCAAAACCCTATCTATCCAAACTCCCACTCAAATGAATATTAGTACAAAGAACCATCTACCCAATACCTAGGATTTGTGGTGATCAAGCTCTCTTACCAAATGAAAGGAAATAAGGTACATGGGATTTTTTTCTATAATAATATTATTAGGAGAGTGTTATGTAAATTTTGATATTTTAATAATTGCATAAAGAAGAAACATATTTAAACAAAATATAAATAATATACCATAACACGAGTGTACATCATGGGGAAATCCCTTTTAGGAGAAAAACACCACACTCCAAAGAAAATCAATGTATTATTCAATAAACTATTGTTATAATAAAGTTTCAAAATAATCCTTCACATGAGTATACCAACTAGAGATATGAAGGAGAATTGATAACTTAATAGTATCTGCAAAACTCTATACTCAACCTCTATCTCAAGCATCTAATATTATAAGAAATACAAAACATAAAACCATCAAATGGTAATTAGAAACCCATGAGCTAAAACCACCCAAAAAGGGACACCCAAATAATCCCCTAATCAAATATGCCTTATAATATATCATCACACACCTAATAAGTTGATCAATATGTGTAACTCCACTTTACAAGTGATTTATGTGTTTAAAAATTATATTTCCTATACAATTTTTTGGAGGCCATAATTTTTATTTGGTGGACCAACTTTTTCCCAAACAAAGTTAGAAATATTTATTTTCGCCAAAAACCAACTCTATAGCCTAAAATTTAAGTTTTTCTATTTTATATTTGAAAATTACACTTTTTGTAATATTAACATAAGGAGAAATATTAAGAAATATTTCCCAAAAAATACACATGCAATCATATATGGTGATTATGTAACATGTTTTATTCATTAAATAAATTTGTGAGTTTGATATCTCTTAGCAATCACTAGCATTGTGATTCCTTAAAGATTATTTGTATAATATACATCTTGGTGATGATACAAATAGGGATTCTTAAAATTTATATTACTAAAAGTAATTGGTGTGGAATTACATACTAGCTTCTCATGAAAGGGAATGAATAGTTATAAGAACTAATTCATTTTGAACTATAAGGCTATAGATAAGGCATGGTTGGAAATCTCAAGTTTGCAATAGTGGTGTTGATGGTGGTTTTAGCATGACCAGATTTGAGTAACAATAGATCACTACTCCAATCAAGGGTTCCTATTGCAAGTTTTCTTTAAATTCAAGTCTTGACCATTATGGCTAGCTTATTGGTCTATGCAATATGTTTAAAAAAGGGGTATTTTGTAATCTAGACTTCTAGAAAATGTATTGTCACAACATAAAAAAATTTATAGCTTGCCTCCAACTCTAGTTGGCGAAAGTGTTGATAGATTATCAGTTCTCCAAGCTCAAAAGAACTAACCCTAGTAAGTCTTGGGAATGAAGCTTATGAAGACAACAAATAAAATATGTATGATGTCATGTAAAACTTGGAGGTTGTGAGGATATTTCTCAATTGGTCATGAATGACATCACTTATATGAGTATCCCAATCAATATTTTTCTTGTTAGTTGTGTTGATGGTTTTGATGAATTTTACCATCCATGGATAGAAGTCTCGAGCATGTTGATACCCAAATACGCTACTCAATAACAAAATCAGACCTTTGAAATCTTCTTTGAATTCACTTCTATGTTGAATCTTGGCTAGCTTGGTAGCTACTTTTTTGGGATGAAGCAACAGACTGTTGTTAATGTAATTCAAGTTCTCAACTATATTCCCATCAAAATGTTTGATGGCTTTCCCTATGTCCACTGATTCATATTGAGGATGGGAAGTAATTCTAAAAATATTATTGATCATTTCTGTAGTTACATCCAAAACCACTTCTCCAAATGCTTCCAACACCTTTCTAGTTTTATGGTTGTAGTGTTGGGCACAAGTGAGAACTAACTCAAGAGATTGAACTATTATTATAAATGTAGCAACCTCCACCAATCTTGAGTTTTCCAAAGTTATGGCCATACAAGTCATGGTTTCCTCACTATTAATCCTTTGTTTGAACTCATCTAAGTCCACAAGGCTCAGGTTACTGTCTCCAATGTCGGCATATGGAGTGAACATATTTGAAGGTGGATGGTATCCTTTGTACTAATACTTCATCTTTTGAATTGATGGAATATCTCTTACAATTACAAACACCATATGTTAATGTATACATACACCAGAAGAAAGTAGCCTTGCAAAACAAGTCATGTTAGTCAACATGTATCTCTTATTTCAAAATCATGTTTTATTTTGAAGAAGTTTAAATTTCATTCAAAATTTTGAGGATCATCCTTTGGGTTTACCACTTACCTCATCCAATAACATTTTCTTTGAAGAGTTCAAATTTTAATTTATTCAATGTGTCGGGCATCAGGGATCAAAGATCCTTTATACCCTTTACCATTCAATGTGATTTTCCTAAGTTATAGTTTTGATTCTTTGGGTATCAGGGATCAGGGATCCCTTTTACCCTTCATTTGAAACTAGCTAAACCCTTCAATTAATCCATTCTTTGACTCCTTAGGGATCAAGTTTTGAATGGATAGCTTACCTCTTTCTTTAGTAATGTTGTTACTCTTAAGCATTACCCCAACTAGCGATGCCCAAAGGCCATTTCAAGGTTCAAGGTTCAAATCCACCATATACCTCTTTCTCATAATTTACTTTAGGTTTAAGAGGTACACTCGATCTATGAAGCTAAAAAACATGCAATTTTATTAGGGTTTAGGCTTTGGCGATGCTTCTTGACACTTGTTTCATGGCTTTGATATTAATTAAAAGAAACATCCACGCCCCAAAACCTGACTATCTTTACTTTGACTTGATTTGAACTCTTGATGGATTTATTAAAGGTGTGTTTATCACACTTATCTTTCGAATAGAAGCATTTTTTAGGGTTTTAGACATCGGGTCTTGGGGTTTCATGCTACTTCCTACCTCAATAAGGAAGTCTACAAAGGATATGTCCAACGTTCGAAGTCCAAAGAGGCTTCTTGGAAATAGATTTTTGTTGTGTTTATGCACATCATCAAGGATCATAGATCGGGGGTACCCTTACCCTTTCAAATCTATAAGAAATAAGGTAAGTGGTGATGGAACTTCCCAAAAATTTGCAATTTTTGAGCAGCCCCTTGACCTTGTCTGCATTTAAACCCTTATCCCCATATGTGATTAGGTTTTTTCCTTTGAAAGCCTTCAAGTCTTTTATTGTCTCATTGACCTACCCTACCAGTTTCCAGCTCTTTAAGTCATTACTTGAGCCATCATGTACATTCAGCTACTGGCCCCTTTGGTTTACATCGCCAGTCACCTAATGGGTTGTCAATTTTAATTGTGTTCTAAAGTCGAGTGTTAAATTTTTCCCCCAAATGACTTAAGCTTAAGTCACTTGTCTGCAAGGGTCAAATCACCATCGGCCTAGTAATGGCCCTTATTTAGTGCTAACTTTGTCGTGTATGTAGGTTTAGCGATTTGAGACTTTGGGAAGAGATCTTGATCATACCCCACCAAATTGTGGGTGATAAATGCCAACCAGTTATGTAGTGCGAGGATAGTGAGATGAAGACACGTGTCCTTATATAGACGTGGGGCACATCCTCCACTATCTAGCTCACTGCCTATGGTTCTAAACCGACAACAAGGATTAAATGTTGGGAAGGATCTCCACTGTTCCCCACTGGTTGGCCAGGAAAAGATGAACTCTCATGTTAATGGCCATGAGGTCAGTGAGATCTCGACACGTGGATCAATCCACCTAGTTCATAAGACAGATAAAGCTTTCTAACGGATGAATTGCCATCTAAGGTGGGTTAACGCCATTGGCCAAAGACAAATCAATGGAGTAATGTTGGATTTCAAACTTGGTCAGCCTGGTGTAAGTTGTTTGATCTATCGTCTCATCATGAGATCAATGACTAACATTCAAAATTGATAAACTGGCACGTGATAGCCATTTCATTTTGCAAATAAAGGTAATTAATGATATACTCTCTGCAAGTGTGATCAAATTGATCTTTGTGCGTGTGGAGATTTAATTACTGACAATCATGAAGTATGATATGTAGATTTCCATGCACTTGGGAATTAAATGGTGACAATATACACACCAACAAATTTTCTAGTTTTCCCATGTGTTTCCATTGAGCATTGATGATTGCTATCATCACATTGTTCAATAAATAGAAGTTGAAAGCTTCTATTTCTTCCAGCACAATTAGTTTTCAAGTCTTTGATTGTGTGTAGAGAGTCGAGGTTACGAGTGTGGATCTTTTAGTGATAGAATGAACAAGTTCGGTGCTTCGTTTATTCCAGTGCAGAGGTCTTTTCAACTCAATTCACAAAGGTCCCATGATGAAGACCCAAAGCGAGGACAATGTGTTCATGTGGATACCCAGGGCAAGGGATCTGCACCTATTGCTACTAGATGCAGCTATCATCTGAAAGGCCAGGTCGTGAGCTCAGAGGCAGTGGGACCAAAAGGAGAAGAATATGTTGGGCCTTCCAGCAGAGTTCAAAGGAAAGTGTGATATGGTCATGGCTCTTTTGGACGAAAAAAATTGCCCATTGACATTAATAACACCTCGTCTGAAACAGAAACAAAGATGGATTCCAGCTATCGATAATACCTAGCGACCCTGATCCAAGCTCCATCCCCTAGAGTAGAGGTATTGTCTATCCCACCACTGGCTATCAGGGCTCTAAGCGGGTGTGAGGGTGTTGTATTAAAATGAGACAAAGATGAGGAAGGAGTTCAGGTCTCATCTCCAATACTCACTAAGACACGAAGTGGGCATGTGTACCGTGGTGTATGTGTTGGTGGTGGAAGGTCTGCTGGTTGATGAAAAGGTGGTGGTGAAATGAAATTTTTGTGTTGATTGGTAATTTTTGTGATGGTTGCTTTCTCTTTGCGTGCATGGCTAGTTTTTGAGGTGTTTTGATGTTGATTATGCACCCTCGTGGTGTTATGAATGTCAGGTTTGTTGCTTACATTGTGGTCGAGGGAAATTTTAGTGATACTTTATTTCTCCTTGCGATGGTTGTTGCAATTATGGTTTCCCCGTTTCAATAGAATCAACATGTGGGGAATTTTGAAATGCATTTGAAATTTGATGTGTAATGAAATTTTGTAATGTAATTGCATTTTGAGCCGGAAGCTTGTTTTCTCCCTTGTTCTATAAAAGGGAATTCATGGCTTGTTTGCAGGGGTTCTAACTTTTTGAGTCTTTAGGTCTTATATGTGAACAGGGTAGAAAATAGAAGAATAGCAGGAAATAGGATAGTGGAATTATCTTGGCTCTGAACTTTGCATATGAAAATCTTAAATAGTTTTATAGAAATTACTGATATTGAAGCAGATTTTATGCATAATTCATATTCTCTTCTTTGTATATCTCTTGCAGATTTTGAATATAATATCAAGTATATCTTGTTCATCTTTGAATGTTTCATTTGAATGCAGGTCTTTATTTCTACTTTGGTTCAAAGAATCGATTAAATGCTTAAATGAGGTCATGGATTTGTGAGAGTTTATAGAGGATTTGGTAAGAAGTGATGTGTTATGTACAAAGAGTTTTCATAATGCAATGCCTTATGAAAATAGTCCAGAATTATCAGGTTTAAATAATTTCTAGAAATGACTGATTGTAAGATGCATGACTCTATCGCCTAATTGATGAAGACACTAGTCTATTTGTGTGGTATTTTTCATTTGAATGATAATTGTAGCATATAAGGTTATGGATTCAAGGTTAGAATACAAATATTTTAAAATTCATTTACTATGAGGCATGTACCTGAGTTCTTTCCTTGTTCCTGGTAAATTGAGAGTTATTTGCTTGAAGATTATCCAACCTTTGAGTGAATTATATTGTTTACCCATCATAGGAACCAATCTGTGATTTTCTATGTCATTCAGTGAAATAGTCAAATGAAATGTGAAAGGAACACCCTCCTAGGTCCCATAGAGCCTAAAGTGTAGAAGGTTTTAGTCTTTGACTGAACCTTGTTAGTTGGTCATTCATTTTGAGGGTCTTGATCATGGGAGTTGGCTACTCTTTAGAGATTCCTTAGGTGTAATGGAAAAATACCAACAGAATGGCGACTCTACTGGGGATATTCTCATTCTCCAAATGCAGATATAAATTGGAGAGTCAAAGAGTGAAGTGAGTCTAAATGTCCAGATATCGAAAAATTCTTGAACCTAGTAGACAATTTGAGTGTAGCAAAGATTGGAGGAACCAAACTTGACTCTGTTGTGGGGGAGAGCCCAAAACTAGTATTATTTGTGAAGGAACTTCATCTCATTTGAAGTTAAATCCTCTTTAAAGGAGGTGGTGACTCTAACTCAAAGAACCTAACAAAGCACACATCGATTGCTCAAATCTACATTTTCAAGGACAAAGGATAGTCACCCTAGGTATTTTTATAGAATTTGATGAAATTTGAGTGTATTGTTGGTAAGTCAAGATAAATTTCCCATACTCAGGATGTAAATGATTCCCTAATAAGTGAATTAGCACTAGATGAGGGAATGGTAGTAATATTTCAGCATGCTTTTGTGTACAAGTTAAATTATCGTTTCATGATAAAAGAAGCATGTTAAATTGTTAGATCTTAGGCAGTATTTGTGAGGGATACACATGCTAAGAGCTTAGGGTCATATTTGTAAAAGTAATTTATGTAATATTGTATAGTTGCATAGTATATTCTAAAATTCCTTTCCAAGAATTAAAGGTGAATTGTCAATTTCTACCATCTAGTGTAAATATGGACAAAAGCATACAAGGTGAACAATCATTCTCCCACCAAGGCAGTTTTAGTACTGATAGGTACAAGGCCCTCAACTTTGATAATATTTATGGATATCCAAATATTGTACCACCCAAGATTAGGGATAAAATACCAAAGTTCAGTGGTGACAAGTTAGAATCAACAAGGAAGCATGTGAAAGAATTTGTTGATGTGATGGGTGATTACGAAATAGATTCTGAAGATGTAGTTATGAAGTTATTTGTTCAATCATTGAAAGGAGATGTGAGAGACTGGTTCTCTTTCCTTCCAGTGTCCTATGTACATTGTTGGAATGAACTTGAGGCAGTTTTCACAAAGCAATTCAGTGAAAGGATAAATCCAAGTGTTGCTAGAAAGAACTTCATGGAGATCTCCAAAGATAAGGGAGAATTAATCCCTACCTTCAACATTAGATTTGCAAAGGTTATAAGGGAAATTATCCTTGAACATATGAGGCCAAATGATGTTGAGTGTTTTTGTGTATTTAGGAGCATTTTATAGTAAAATGAGCTTCCTATTAAGGGATAAAGAGCCTGCCACCTTACAACAAGCTTACCAAGAGGCTATGAATATTGAGAACAATTTGAAGTACTCAATCATGAAAGGACCTATGATTGCTAGCATGGGTACCTCTGATAGAATTCAGGCTTCTCAATCAAACCAATCAAGGAATAAAGATGTTTGTTAAGAAAAGGATCACATAGATGTCACATATGTGTTATTCTTATAGAATGTAGAGCATGAGCAAGCATCAACTTCACATCAACCAAGGTCAAGGAAAGCTGATTTGATTCTCTTTGTTAGAAAGTTGTATGAGATGAAAAGACATGCAAATGAGTCACCATATGACTTGTTTTCAAGATTCTTAGATGTTCTAATGGAGATACCCAAGATTTTTAGGCCTAGTGATTTTATGTGCATTAATTTGTTTTGTGAAGCCTATAAATCAAGAGAAAGCCAATGGCCTAAGGATCTGAAGCCTCATAGCCTTGATCAAGTAGTGGATTGGATAAACACTGTGGAAGATATTGAACATAGTTATATGCCCCTGGTTGTTTCCCAGAATGGGGGTAATAATTTCCATAATGAGGAAAACCAAAGGCTAGGGTTGATAGGTCAAGGAGGAGTATCAGAGTCTAAATAATTGACTATTGAGTGTTGTCATTTTACAAGAAACATAGAAGAAAATTCATGTAATAGTGATGAGGATGAAGATACAAGGTGTGAAGACAAGTAAATAATGCCTAATTATCTTCCTTGGGATGTCATAGGCTATGAGAAAACACAAGAAGTACATAGTGAAACCTCACAAGTTGATCCATCTAGGAGTAATGATGCATCAATCAATGATGGGAATGCACTTGGCCTTAATTTTATGGCACAAAAGAGGAATTAAAGGGATGAGATTGAACCTGGTCAATCCTCTATTGAGTATGACTCTTCTTATGAATTGGAGATGGAATCTCTTGCTTCTAGTAGGGGATATGTTAATAGCCTTGAAGGGGTGTGTTTTCTAGGCAGTGAGCAATTCTCTTCATGTGAAGAATTCTTTGAATGTGGATCAATTGTTATGAGTGCAAATGATGAAGAAGATGTTGAGAATGTTTCTCTTTGTTCTTCAAGTGATTACACTGATTTTGAATGCATGGAAGATCAAAATGATTCGGATCCTGACATTGATAAAGATTAAGAGCATGTGACCATCATGAAAGTATGGAAAAATCCTTTGTTTGATGAACCTACATCAGGCAGTGAGATCATGAATGGTGATTCTTATTGGTGTAGAAGCAATCCTCTTTTTGAAGATAATCCAAATGAGTACCTAGCAAGTACTACCAGTGAATGTGTTGTGGAAGGTACAAATAAAAATCAAACTAGTGTTGGGGTAGGAAATTCTACCTTTGAAGATGTCAACCTTGATTTCATAGTATCCCAACTGGATGGCATATGTGATGACATAAGTGTCGATGAACTGGTTTACCAACATGTGATTGAACAAATTGTACATACAAACATCAAGATAATGAACCAGACTTGTCGACATCTAGATGTGACAATGGCTCACATGATAAAGAAGTTCAAGATAGTGATGGTGGTTTTGAATGTAGTGCTACTATCAAAAAGGATGTAGGTGATTGTGTTGATTTTCCTATGGTGACCGGCTATGTACTTGAAAAGGTAGTTGAAATGTCAGCTATGCATGTTCCACATGATGATATTTTCCTTGATATAATAGGAATTCCACGCTTATGAGACCAAGAGATGAATCAAGATAAAGGCATGGATACTTAGGAAACATTATTTTATGTTAAGGAGAAGAAAGTATTTGATGATTCTGCAGAATATGTTAGTATGGAAGGATTATTCAAAGGTATTGACAACCAGAGGAATGATGTTGGTCACTATGAAGTTGCAATGGAGTTCTTTACAGATGCTCCTTACCTTATGGACCTTATCATGGAACTTCTTTCATCTCATGAAAATAATACTTGTGATAAATAGGTTGAGGGTATGCCTATGAGGTTTTCAAATTTGATGAAAAAATGGGGCATGATACTACACCTCAGGATGGTGTGGAGTATGAGGGTTTCATCTTCTTAGTTCAGTTTGATGAACTTATGGTGGAAAGGGATAAATGTGGTAATGTTACATCAAATGTTATGGGCAGTGTTGATTGTGATGGTGCCAGTAACTTGGAATTGTACAATGTTCTTGTGGACCCATTGCCAGCTGAACAAGCCAAAGTGTTTGACAGAGGAAAATATTGTTCCTAAATTTTTGGGGGTCGGGGGCCTCTGGTTTATGGATTGAAGCCAAATGTTTAAAAGTGGATTCACATGGAAATGAATTGCAATATATATTTTGTAAATAGTGTACATAGGTTAGTTTGGTGTGTTTTCTTTTTGTTGTGTCTACTTTCCTTGTTTAGGCAAGCTCCTAGGTTTTGGTCTTCTACCTTGGTCTACTTCTACCTAAGATTATGGATTCTTGCTATACCCACTAGGGGTATACATCCCTGAGCATGAGCCACTAATGGAGCTTCCCAAAAATTCACAATTTTTGAGCTCAACCCCTTGACCTTGTCTGCATTTAAACCCTTATCCCCATATGTGAGAAGGGTTTTCCTTTGAGACCCTTCAAATCTTCTAATGCCTTATTGACCTACCCTATCGATTTCCAGCTCTTTAAGTCATTACTTGAGCCATCATGTACGTTCTGCTACATCCCCTTTGGTTTAGATCGTCAGTCACCTAGTGGGTTGTCAATTTTAATTGTGTTCTAAAGTCAGGTGTTAAATTTTTCCCTCAAATGACATAAGCTTAAGTCACCCATCTATGAGGGTCAAATCACCATCAACCTAGTAATGGCCCTTATCTAATGCTAACTTTGTCATGTATGCAGGTTTAGCGATTCAAGACTCTGGGAAGTGATCCTAACCATACCCCGCCAACTCGCGGGAGATAAATTTTTGCAAGTTATGTAGTGCGAGGAAAGCATGATGAAGACACATGTCCTTATATGGACATGGGGCCCATCCTCCACTATCTGGCTCACTTCCCATGGTTCTAAACTGACGACAAGGATTAAATGTTGGGAACGATCTCCACCATTCCTAGTTGGCTCACTAGGAAAAGGTGAACACTCATTAAAGGCCACAAGGCACTACTGAATTTGAATCCATTTTTCGATGAATGTTCGTCGGTCGTTCGACAAACGTTTGTCAAAAAATTGACCAATTGACGAAAAAAATTGCGTCTCTATTTTTTCGTCGAAATACCAACAATGAATTAAACATCAAAATAATGGCGCAAATTTGTCGGCCGTCGGCATCATAAAATGACTTAGATGTTCGTCAAAATATCGACAAAAACTTCATGTATCCACTGACGAATTACACTAGAAGTTTGTCGCCATTTCAACGAAATGGGCAAGGAGTAGCGTCGAAACAACACCAGAAGTTCATCAAAATTGCAACGAAATGGGCAAGGAGTACTTACAACGAAGCCTTCATTGCAGCTATAGCAACTTCGTCGGACCTTTTCAGTGATTCGTCGGTGGTTTTCATCAAAATTGCGACGAAACAATGCAATTTTTTTTAAAAAAAATATTCGTTGAAATGTGCCATCGCAAAGACTCTTGGTGATGACCACCAAAGCCAACCCATCATTGAGAGATCAATCATCAGCACAGGATAGAAAACTCACTCCAATATTTCATGTCTTATTGATGACTTCCATCAGCAAGACAAATCCATTGTCACACTGATTTGACCTATTTAGGAGTTTTGAACACTACTGGTTATTAGCAAGACATTCTGAGGGTCTCGCCGATTAAACAAGTGTCTATGAGAAAGTAAAAAAATGGAACCTATTTTCTTATTTTGGGGTTCTTTAAATTATAGAATAGATACCATCTTCTTGTGTATAATGTACTTATATTCATATTTGAATTCGAGACCAATTGTCATTGCACATTCCATTTTACTTGCACAGAGTATTCTATAAGAAATATATTGATAATGCCAAATGATTTATGATGTTGTACAACTCTACCTATCATCACAGTTCTGTTGTTCCCCCTGAGAGAATCCTGCAAAGAAAAGTTTACAATACCAAGTCAAATAATATGAAAAAGACTTACTTCCATACAAATTAAATGATTATTCTCACAATGGAAATTGTCTAATTACAACAATTCCATGAAAGGTTATCCATGCTTCATAAGAGATGACTGATCATACATACAGACTGCAAGATGCATAGAAAAAGCATTACACTTGAGAACAACCAAGGGCTAACAAGGGAAGGAGTTAAGAAAAAACTCTACCTATCATCATAGTTCTGTTGTTCCCCCTGAGAGAATCTTGCAAAGACAATTTTACAATACCAAGTCAAATAATATGAAAAAGACTTACTTCCATACAAATTAAATGATTATTCTTACAATGGCAATTGTCTAATTAAAACAATAATTCCATGAAAGGTTATCCATGCTTCATAAGAGATGACTGATCATACATATAGACTGCAAGATGCATAGAAAAAGCATTACACTTGAGAACAACCAAGGGCTAACAAGGGAAGGAGTTAAGAAATAACTCTACCTATCATCACAGTTTTGTTGTTCCCCCCGAGAGAAGCCTGCAAAGACAAGTTTACAATACCAAGTCAAATAATATGAAAAAGACTTACTTCCATACAAATTAAATGATTATTCTCACAATGGAAATTGTCTAATTACAATAACAATTCCATGAAAGTTTATCCATGCTTCATAAGAGATGACTGATCATACATACAGACTGCAAGATGCATAGAAAAAGCATTACACTTGAGAACAACCAAGGGATAACAAGGGAAGGAGTTAAGAAACGTCTGGATTGAAGAGAAAATGTGTAGGGAAAATGTTGTGCATGTCAAGAGAATAGAGCTTGTAGAACATATTCTTGACCTAATCAAGCTCTTGCACAACTAAACAAAATTAAAATACTAACACATACATGAGACATATAATGAACTTCCAATATCTACTATCTTTTTCATTAATGCAGAGGTAGGTAAAGGAGAAATAATTATAATTGTAACACTATTCATAGTCCAGTAAATTATGTTCGTAATTTGTGTTCAATGGACCTCAGTTTTATCATTATACTGCCCATCTAATACCATATTTTAATCCAGGGTTCAACTATCTCAAATCTAAAGAAGCACCTTCAATTAACCATTTAAAGTACTATAAAATAAGGTAAGACTTTTACTTGAGAAAGATTGGGTACACTTGTAGGATTAAAGTTCTCGCAATCATCAGGATTTATTGGCACACAGACACAACCTGCAACATATGAAGTAATGGATGACTACAAGTTAGTGAAATGGTCCTTAATATGTGATGGTTTGCAAATTGATTGGTATAAAATAAGGTTACAAACAGATCTACATGAAAAATTATGAGGAAAATCAACTGTAATCATCAAAATAGATGAAAAGTGCAAAGGAAAGAGCCGAGCTACATCTCTAGAGCCTCAAAAAAACACATGAAAGAAACATTAAAAAAAAAAGAACAAACCAGTTTTTGGATGAATACAAAATGGTGCCTTTAGCAAGTGATTCATATGCTTTCACACCTGACATAGGACATTAAGAATATTTTAGTCTTCCTCTATGAAATTAACTACTTACATAATAAACCTAGAAACCAATATTATATACCTCCATGTCTAACCGAGGGTAGGTATAAGAGAAAAAAATTTATTCAATGTAATGCCAAAAAATATCAATGTGTGTAGGTTTGTATTACTCAAAATATCATTTCACTACCTAAGGAAAAATACCAAAGTGATGTTTTAAATTTCAATCTTCAAAAAGGTTCCCTTATTGCTACACATGCATATACAAGTATTATTCAAGCTCTAAACTATTCAAATATTAAGGATTTAATTAGCTATAAGATGGAAAGTTGTTTAGACATATAATCTATCATCTTTTACATATCTTTATTCACTCCTAGCCCTTCAGATAAATTTGTGTAAATAAGACAAAAATGTGAATCTTTTATGACAAAAAAAAATCTTAAAAGGAGGGGGGAGAGAGCAAAGGGTAGGGGGCAAGAGAATGCTTGAATGTATAGCAAAGTATAACATTTTGATCATTATAACAATGAAACGAATCTTAAGTTTGAGCTTGTTAATATCATTTTACAGCATTTATGATCAGAATAGATGTAAGTAGAGAAAACTTTTTTGCATACCTATGAGATAGTAAAAAATTTGATGGTTAAGTTAGGTACTCCATCAACAACAAGATCAAATATCAGGTAGTATCTATCTCAGTAGAGCCTCCTAAACCCTTAGGAGGTACATCCAATTTTCCACTAACCTGTATGCACAAAGTCAAATTTTAGAGTTATGTCACCACTAAAAATGAAGAGGCCAGAGCTTTGAAACCAAATCCACACACAACACAATTTGAGTATTCATACAAATCCATACAAAACAAACTAAACTTAGAACATTGGAATGGAAACAACTTCAAATTATGATCACGAGGCATGGTTGGGGATATAAAAAGTCATTTTCTACCACCATAGTGAAAGTTAGCACTTTCTTTCATCTTTGCATATTGGTTTAATGCTTCAAATGATGCATTTCTTATATTGAAAAGTGCATTACCTTATTGAGCTTCTCTTTGTTTTGAGTATAGTTTAATATTCTCTACTTGACAACGCCAACCAAGTGATGGTGGAAGCTCATTTGGCCCCTCCCCTCGTCACATCACTCTCAATTCCCCATACCCAATCATATAACATTAATCATTGATTCATCCATTAATAACATATAACATTCATTCATTCATTATTAATAACATATAATATCATTCATACACTATTAATAGCATATAACATTCATTCATCCATTAATAACATATATAACATCCATTCATTAACATATAATTCATTAATTAACATATTCACATTCATTCATTAACATATAATATTCATTCTTTGGTTTTACATATCAAAAATATGGTTGTCATGATATGATTACAATCCCTTTTTTTTTGTTTCTTTTTTAAAGCTACAAAAATCTGAAGTGGAGTATCATTTTCTAAATTAATATATGTCCCCCCTTTAGTTGTTTTTCCCTCTGCTCATGATCTTAATGTATGCCTAGTCGTCTACTCATGACATGGATGTCGCTGCAAGGGGGGGTCTGGTGCAATAAGAAAGAAATGTTAAATTGATATGTTTTATTATTATTGTTACAAGAATTTCATTAATTAAAAGAACATTAGAGTGGTTCTCTTTACCTGATGGGTCCACATCATGTTCCTGAACTTTTGTTATAGACTCATGCTCAACATGTTGAACACCCTCTAAATCTTGATCTGCAGTTGAAACCACGAAAGGTTACATTAATTAATACACAAATTAAATATGTTTAAGAGAACATGAGGGTGGTCCTCTTTACCTAATGGGGCCACATCATGTTCCTGATCTTCTCTAGCCTGATCATGCTCAACACGTTGATCATGCTCTACATGCTCTAAAGTTGAAACACGAAAGGTTACATTAATTAATACATCAATTGCAATTAAATATGTTTAAAAGAACTTTAGAGTGGTCCTCTTTACCTGATGGGCCCACATCATGTTCCTGATCTTCCCTAGCCTGATCATGCTCAACATGTTGATCATGATCTACATGCTCTAAAGTACCGGGATGCACACCATGACCTTCATCTATAGGTTTTCCTCCACCCTCACCAGGTTGCATTCCAATGTCATGTGCAGTATTATCATTGCTTGAATGTTTAAAACAAATAGGCATGTAATTACTTTATGGTGGAAATTAATATTGAATAGATTGCACAAGTATTCAATTTTAAATAAACTTTATTGAGTTTATTTACCTGCGTGTCGGATGCAGTGGAAGGTTTTGTTTGCCTAGTCAAGACTCTTAGGCATTCAGCCATGGCTCCATAGCCTTGCTAGAAGGAAATATTTAGGTCATCTTCTGTGGGAACTTTGTTGAATTCAGAGCCCTACATTTTTGCATAAGATCATGAATTTTTCTTCTATGGTGTGATAAAACCAAAATTGTTTTCAATTTATTATTTGGATACTACATTTCATTTATTGATACTTACAATTCATGCGGCCAATTTCGTATAACCACCAGAGCCAAGTTTGTGCTGCCCGTGTTTTTCTAGTCTTTCCTTTGTTGTCTTTGATGTTTCGCAGCCTATGAAAATCTTGAAATATGTTAGATTATGTAAAAAGAAAGAGTAATCAGTATATAATTACATTGTTGATAGTATCACATACCTTCCTTGGCCCGGTGGTGTCTTTCCTTTTTTCTTTTCAGCCTTCTCCTTTCCATCCAACACCAGGTCCTTCTACTCCCTCTCCGAAATCATGGGGGGATGCTCATACTTTGTGTTCTTCCCTAAATGTGACCTATATTGGTCCCTCACATACTTTACATAGGTACCAGATTTCTTAAGGACCTTGGTTCGGTTGAATGTTTTTGTTACCAATTTTTTGCTACAGCTCAATTGGTGGAGTTGGCTGAATATTGTTATATCTTAAGGTGAAATTATAGATTATGTTTAAGTTTTGTTTGCATCATGTTCATTGTTCATCAAGTAATAGTTGTGCATTTAAAAGAGGAATCAGAGTTTCAGAAGTGCCATTCAATGTTTTACAATTAAATGAAGTACATAATTGAGCATATAAACAATAGAGCATTCTAAATGCTTTCATTTATTTCATGAAATGATTCATATTTACATAGCTTCATTTGATTGCAAGAATCCAAATGATCATACAACATTGCATTGAAATGCATCTCTTTTTGAAATGAAAAAAATAAAGATGAAATCAAATATCCACACAAGCCATGGATGTGACTGTCACAGTGCATAACCAATAGCACACTACACTATGGAAGATGCAAAAGAAGAAATCACATAAGTAACAACATAATCATCATTGCCTAATTGGCTGATGGTCGATGCTGAAATGGTGCATCTTTTGTCTTCTCAAGCTCCGTTGACCTGTAAGAGTAAAGAGGCAAATGTTAGAGGTTCTGATTATGAATACACCTATATGAATCACCAACAATAGTGTAGCCTACTATTAATCATACACTGAAACAATCAAGAAAAGTACAGAAGAAGTGAGTTGAAGGAGAAACATCAATATGATCATTATATCTTGTTTTTATGCTAACATTGTTTGTTTCCTTGTGCAGGTATAGGGAAAATCATAATGTTGTTTATTATTCAAAGACCAAGCATGTGGAGAAAAATGGGCTCCCACAAGGGTAGAGCTCGGCATGCTGCCCTTACTCATTACAAGTGGGCTGATAAGAGATCGTATCATCATATTCATCAAAGGAAATGATATACAACTGAAAGAGTAAAGCATAGTTATCTATCAAGCTATTAAACCAACTGTGCATTCATAACAATCAGGTTAATGCTTTCTGAAAGCTATAGGTGAATAGTGAGTTTTACTAGCTCAATCATCTAACTAAGTACATCTATGTCAAACATTGTTGTATGGTTCACGTTCTTTTTATACAATGTTATTTGGTCATCATGATCATATATCATGCAAGGTTCAGTTCATCAGTGTTCTTTTTCACAACCAAGGACAGTGAATAGGCATACATTATGCCTTAAAGAAGAGATTTGTTTTAATTTTCATCTTAGAAGTGAACAGATTTACGAAACATTTTAGTAAGTGGAACATAAAAATGCATGAAGAGTGCCAGGTTGGAGCCCAGTTTTAGTAACGAATTCCAAGTCTAAGTTTTGCAACTATAAGTGCAAAAGAAGTAAAAATTATCATGAATCGAAACTGGTATATAGAAAGGAGTACATTTTCTTCATAGACAACAAATATCCATGTAGGGGTTTCAAGTAAGTGTACAGATTTTCACCATTTCCAGATTACCCATATGGGTATTTTATCAAAACAACAAGGTAAAATTTTTTTCATATTTACAAGATAAACAGCAAGAGTACAAAATATGAATTTCCTTTGGTGGGTCAAGCTTCAGAAATGGAGAAAATATAGATTTATTCAATTCTCATAATACCCATTAACGGGTTTGTCATCAAATATACACAAAAAGGTGAGATTCTTGTTTTGGGTCGAGCCCAAAAACTCTAAAAAATGCTTTTCTATGATACATATGTCGCGGCCTGTGTATGACCATGATCTCATAAATAAGGGAAAAGTTCTTTGAGCTTTCTGAAGAATGAGATAAATGCTTTAGGCAACACTTACCATTTCAAGCCTGTAGGAGAGTGCTTATAGCTGCGGCCAAAGCTATATTAGAGTCTTAAAACTCCAAGCAAAGTATCCAGTGCGAGCTCGTATGGGATGGCCAATAGAGACAGGAACACAGAAGTAACAAAATAGTAAGCATAGCAAATGTAAGGAAAAGTCACAGAGAAGCATGAACATGTCGCGGCCTTAATTCTTTTCTTGCTCTTTGAATGAAGTAAAGAACTACAATAACAAATAGGTCGAGCTTACCCATTGAAGAATTCGACTTTCTGAAGGCAAAAGTGAAGACTCTTGAGTATGCAAGCTTCAGATTGAGCTCAATCATGGTGGCGGCACTCCTTTCAGCCAGAGACCATTTCTTTTCAAAGTGATAATTGCAAAATGAATCATTTTAGGGTTTGACCTCTTTTGTCCCATGCCCTAAGTTGAGCTGACATTATAATTGCCTTCAATTTTTCACCTTTTGATATTAGCATGTGGAAAATTTGAAGTAGGGTTATTCTTGCATTGTATTTTATTCAAAGTATGAAGTTTAATATTTGAGGGAGGCCGAATTACATATGCCTAAGTCAAGGTTTGAGGAGTGATGGAGTTATTTTCCTAGGGCTTAGGGTTCTTTGTATTGAAAGGAGGCGATGGACTTAAGTAAATTTATGATTGATAATGCCTTTGCCTTAGTGGAGAATGAAGGATTCCTATACTTTAGGTATTTGTTTTTTAATTGATTTGAAGGAAGTCAATTAAAGTTTGAATGGTAAATATCTTATGACCTAAGGTTAATATCACTCATGACTTAGGCATTTATGTTCAATTGATTTTTGAGAAATCAGTTAAGGATATTGATGTGAGAATAATATTCCTTGATATTTTTATGATTTTTTAAAGAAAATAAAGCATTGTATTGGTGAGATAAGATGTATTTCTTTTGCAAAATATTTTCCAATCTTTAATTGCAAAAATAGACAAATTGTAAAATCTACAGTAATGTAAAGCTGAGTCATAAAGCAATCTCTTATAAATTGTTTTATGATTTCTTGCTATTTTTAGCAGATTATGTTGACTTTTTCCTCTTGGTTGAGTTTGAGCTTTATCTTGGAGAGATAAGGTGTTTTTTTGGCTTTTAAAGTGGATTCAACCTATTTTTAGGGGGTTTACAGTTTGATCATAAAAGTAGTATGCTTTTTTCTGCTTTTATGTAGTTATTGAGATAGTTTGAAGCTTTTTTCCTTGAGCTTCTTTGTGAGCTCGGATTAGGGTTTCTTGGGTGTTATATTATGAAGAGACTTAGTCTTTTCTCTCTTCTTCTCAGTTCAGACTTTCAATTTCTTGCTCTTAACACATTGGAGCTTGTAAAATTTTGTACTCAGTTTTAAGAGTTTCACTCCTCGATCTAATTAAAAAATAGCATTCCTATCTCCAATTTTTGTTTCAACTTGCAGTTTTAGTATGATATTGATGTTGTGATTCTGTTTACAGATCCTCTTTATGTCCTAATTATTGCAAATCATTGATGTAGAAAGTTCATTGTTGCAGGTTGCATGCTGTGTTTACTTTTGAACCTTCATGCAAATCAATTTTGCACTATCGTTCATGAGGGATTGTGAATTCATCGTTTTTTTTCTGAAGATTTCTTGGTGAGAGAAATATCAAACTGTTTTGTGAGGGAAATTATCAAAGTCATTGTTAAGTTTTATGGATCATTTTAAGTCATAGGTTTTACTTTCAAGTTATCTTTCTATCCCTTTCCTTAGAAATATTTAGAATAGGATTGATCATTTGGAGAACTAGCTCACTCTGGAGATTCCTTCTTCGTTCAGATCACCCACATCTAAATAAGGTTTCTATGTTTTAGTAGATTGTTGAATCTTGCATTCAACAGTGTGCAAATCTATTGCAACATTTTTTGGCACGCCCGGTGGGACACTAAAAGCTATTTTCAGACAAATTTCAATATCTTTAGTTTGTTGTTTGGTGTATGCAGTAGGTTATTCATCCTTCTGGAGGCTTGTTTCAATATACCTGGCGACTCCGTTTCTGATTTCACATGCAGATCAGGTGCTGATTTGTTTCAAGATCTAGCTTATGAATGATTCAATATGTCTATATTTCATGGCCGTGTATCATATCATCTACCATATCGTGAAAATTCTGCCTATCCATCTTCATATCAGCCATATCAGTGTAATCATGTTGCTAGTTTTGATTACTTGGCCTTTCAAAACCAACATGCCCAATATAATTGCCACCCACCCACCCCTGCCCATTTTTCAAATCAGCCCCAAGATACTCAAGACTGGAGCTTCAAAGATATAAAGTTGAACCACGAAAGGCAAATGCGGGGAATAGAAGAAGAAAGGAATTGGTCCAATCAGCAAGGGGAGATGGCGATTATAAAAAGCACGCTACTTGATTACGTGAGTCAGCTAGCGAAGATCAAGAGGCAATATGAGTATAACCAACATCAAGAGGAGTTGGCTTATCAAGCCTATCTTCATGATCAGGAGCTGGAGACCCAAAGAGCACAGTTTGAGGAGGATTTAGAGAGAGAGGCATCCGCACAAACAAATCTTCTACTTGCTCAGTTTCAAAGGTTAGAAGCCCAAACAGCTCCTGCCATTTCTAAACATCCTATTCAAGAAAAGGTTCGTAAGTTCAAATTTCCAAGTTTTATGAAAAATGAACCTCCTATCATACCTAAAGTCAAAATCCCAAGTTTTAGGAAAGATAGTGCTTTTAACTCCCCAAATCAACCTCTTAATCTTGAAATCCCGAGTTTCCAAAACCATCATCCCTTGCAAGTTGAGGGAAATGATTATAGTCATCCGGTCAGCATTCGAGACCAGTCCATTAGGAAACAACCTCCTTTCCTCCAGGAAACTCCAAAAATCCCACAATTTTCCCAGCCAGATAATTCTGATTGTCCTGTCACTATTGAAGACAGACCTATTGACTCAGAAAATGACTCATCATTCACCATGAAAGAAGAAGCTACAAGAATAAATTTATTGCATATAGCTATGGAGGAATATCAGTTAGAACAGCAAAATATTGAATGAGAGAAGTCTTCTGCTGATGATTCCTTTCATGTTTTCACTAATGAGTTGCCTTTTTTTGTGGAAGATGGTAAAAAAATTTTAGAGGATCAACAACATACCAAGCAGGAAGTTTCTGCTGATTGCTCCATTTTCTTAGCAGAACCTAAGAATGTCACATGGATGGAGAAGATTGGTTCATTGAAGCAACAGAATATCGATGATCATTTTGAAGTCTCCAGTTGGTACAACTGTGTGTGTGAAAAATGTATCAATGTAAATGAAATTCAAACACATATTAATAAGACATTGTATCAAGGAAACTGAAAAAGAAAAACAGAATAAGCAAACCGTGACTGCAACTTCCCCGAAATCGTCTTATCTTTCTCTAACTCCAGCATTTTGTTGTTTCCAATGGCTCTCAGATCAGCAAATCAAACTCAACAAAAGGGACAGCTGAAGAACGAGATTTTAAAATGCATATTATGCTAAATGCAAGGCTATGCTAAGATAAAAGTATTGTTGTGATGCTGAAAGGCTGTGATTGCATAAGCTGATTACATGAATGTTTATACGTTTTTGTATGTATGCGTAGGTAACCAAAGCTTGGATTTGCACCGGTATTTATAGAGTTTCAGAAATGATTTGATTGGCTGATTCGATTAACGACCCAGATTAAGCTTGTTCGAATGGACGGTGGAAGATTTTCAAAAGTGGAGAGGGAGATGGAAGGTTTCCCTTTTCCTTCAATTTCCATCATTGAGATCCGAAGGGAAATTTCCATTTCGAAGGATGAGTTTAGCATGAGTTAGAATTAAATAAAATAAATTTATTTAATTTGTAAGTGAAGACGGATATGGAAACTCGCATAATCAAATAGATTATATTTAATTATGTTTTAGAAATGAATTAGGGTGAGAGGAAAATATTAAATTAAATATTTAATATTTGATTTGATTATGGGATGAAGAGAATATTCTATTATTTAAATATTCAAATATTCAAACTTTAGAATGCTATGATAATTAAAATAAATAATCGTATTTATTTAATTTTAATTAAGAGGAATGTGGGAAATGTCAATAATTAAATAAAATTATTTATTTAATTAAGGTAGAAGAATTAGAAAATGAACAATATAAATAAATATTTAAATTTATTTATATGTAGATGACTTTAGGAGAATTAATTAAATAAATTATATTTAATTAATGTAGAAGAATTAGAAAATGAATAATATAAATAAATAATTAAATTTATTTATATGTAGATGACTTTAGGAGAATTAATTAAATAAATCATATTTAATTAATTAACAAGCTTAATCATGACCATTTTTAGACGTATACATTTTGCCCCTCTTTGAAGTGATGTGTGAAACACATTGCTTCAAAGAAAAATAAGATTTTGTCCCTGATATGCTTTCGATGTTTCTGCTAATGATGCCCCCTCGGGAGGTAAATTACGGATGAGAGAGAGAGTGATTTAGCTCCCGAAAAATGATGGAAAAGAAATGTCCCATTTTAAAAATAAAGTCAAAAGGGAGCAAACTTACCCTTGTTTGACCTTTAAAAGGTAAAAAAAGTTGAAAAAGACATCATTTGCACTTTTGACTTTATGAATACTGTAGCTCTGAGAGTGACCTTGCAACATGGAGATTCCTTATCATCGCCACCGATTTGAGAGATCTCGCTGATACCATAGGCCAGCAACATATGGACCACCGGTGAGTCGATCTAACCACCTGTGCTTTCAAATTTTTCGCGTTTGAAGCAAAATTTATCATTTTTCTGCGGATTTTGAATATGAAAATGTCGTTTGCGGGCTTTTAGGATAGTTTGAGCGCTTTCAAAAAAATTTCTGGTGCTTAGGGTAAAAATAGTAGCGCATACAAGATAGGTTTGAAATAGTTAGGTCAAAACCATTGTGGCGCATTCAATGAAAACTAGCGCGCATATAGAGTATCATAGAAAATTTAGGAGTAAAGCGTATATAGGAAAAACAGTCGCACATATAGGAAATAGCGCAACGGGAAAAAACAATGGCACTTAGGTTGATTAAGGTAGTGCATATAGGAAAACGTGCATAGGGGATCTGTTTGAGCGCATCCAGTGAAAACAACGGCGCATACGGGTTTTAGCGCATCTCGTGAAAAGAACGACGCATACAGGTTTTAGCGCATAGAGTCCATAGAGTAGCGCATATGGTAAAAATAGGCAAAATTGAAAATTTTATGATAGTAATGCGAAAATGATGATTTATATTGCTTCCTTAGTCAATAGATTATGAAATTGTCATGTCATCATGCTGATATGAATAGAAATGATAGAATAATCGAATGATTGATTGATAACTTTACTTCCTAGAGTAGAAAACAAAGAGTAAATGTCTAATAACTTTGTTTCAAAAATAAAGAGTAGATTGAACTGATAACTTTGCTTCCTAGAGTAGAAAACAAAGAGTAAATGTTAGATAAATGATTGATATGACTTCTGATAAATTTTCTTTCTACGATAGAAAACAAATAGTAATTGATCGTAGATCAAATTTGATATGATATCCAAATAGAGAGATGGTGTATTAGTTGCCTTGATAGGATTGATTGTGTGATATGGGTCATTGATTTGATGCATTGATATGAGTCATTGATATGGGTCTGATATAGTTCACTGATATAGGTCACTTGATATAGGTCACTGATATAAGTCACTGATAGATATGAGTCTAATTGATTTTGATTGATTGAGATTGAATTATTGGTATGATTCTGATTATGTATCCTTGTGATGAAAATAGGAGGTTTTCAAAAACCTCCAGATTAGAGAGCGGCACTCAGTAGGGTGGGATAGGATACCCGAGTTGACACCTGCTGATATAGCTTTGATAGATACATGTGGTTTGAGATCCTTGTTGGCGATGCCACCGATTCGGGTCAACAGAGGATTGTTGATGGCACTGGCAGAGCGATGGCATTTGGAGCACAACACCTTTCATATGTTGACTGGTGAGGTGACGGTGACTCCGAAGGATGTCTACAGGATATTAGGTATCCCAGTGGTTGGTGCCCTTGTGTATTATGATCACAAGGAGCTTGGGGGTACAGATGCTTTGAGGAGGGTGTATGGTGACGGACAGATAGCTGGGTACTGGGTACCATGGGCTGACTTTCGAGGATATCCTGCCTTGCCTGCAGTTTTGGGTGCATTTATTGGAGGTCTCCTTTGTCCGGATAGCTGGGCAAAGGGATTATCAGTGGGATGGGGCAGAATTTTGGAGCAGATGTTGCTACAGCCGCAGAGGTATGCATGGGGGAGTTGCATGTTAGTGCATCTTTATCATGATTTGCATCAGGTGGTGTATAGGGGTTCTTCCAGTTTGTCCTATGGTGTGACACTGTTGTAGATCTGGGCATGGGAGCATCTTGCTGTGACGAGATCGGTGTGCCCCAAAGTTAGGCCACCAAGTAGGCCCTATATATATACGTATGCTATGTTCCTTACCCAGCCCAAGCTGGGCAAGGTAGATTACTGGAGATGACTTCTGGATGATATGGATACAGTGGTATAGCGACCATATCTTGATTGCGAGCCATGGGCTACAGATGATGCAGAGATGCCATATGTATGCATTCCTCAGTTTCTGATAGGGAGGACTCCTTTCATTCTTGAGAGGTTTCTAGCGTTGCGGGTGCAGAGGCAGTTTGGATTTATGCAGGGGATGCCACAGGGGGTTGCACACTATGCCCGGAGCAAAGATGAAGTCGGATGGGGGCCATGTATTTCTTATTAGATAGCGTATACAGAGTTTCAGTCATTAGTGCCTGAGGCATGGGATGACAGGCGAGACATTATTGATGTCGGCATGTCTAATGAGTACTCTCTTTATTACCATACACATCCTTTTCCATGGTTTACCAGTCCTAATGAGCCAGCACCCATTCTGGTAGTACCACAGCCAGGGGCAGTGAAACAGGAGGATGTGGCCGGCGGTGAGCAGGGAGTAATTGGAGGAGAGGAGGTGGAGAGCGGAGATGAGGAGGAGAGTTCCAATGGGGATGACAAAGATGATGGCGGGGATGAGGGACAGGTGTTGGGGAGGTCGAGGCTAGATTTTCTGAGGGGTGTCCAGATCATGCGGCAGCCGAGGATAGAGATTGGGCGGTGGACAATGATCCGGGTGGGATCCTCCTCTCAGCAAGGGCAGATAGCCACACTTCAGGCCCAGGTGCAGACACTACAGGGATAGCAGGGACAGTTATAGAGTTAGCTGGGGCAGGCATAGGGATTCATTGTATAGCTACAGGCACAGCTGGCACAGGCACAGGCAACTGCCCCAGACCCACAGTTAGCCCAGGTGATGACAAAGAAAGATGCTTTTAGACGGAGGGCAGTAGAGGCTGAGGGAGTTGCTCAGAGGTTGATGGGCACTGTAGAGAGTGCATCATTGCGGGATGCCATTACAGAGGGCATGGAGATGGCGAGGGAGGCCAAGTATTACAGAGTTAGATACGAGTTGTGTCCGCAGAGAGCCATACCCACGGTCCCATAGCAGGACCAGGAGTAGATCACATACACATACACAGAGCAGGGGAGTGACTGGGCCTCAGTGGGACCCAGATACAGGTACCAGTGGCAAGCCACCTCCTTCCAGACCAGCTCCATCAGGGGCATCGACCAGTTAGCAGATACAGTGCACATATGTGTACCATTTTTTGGAGTATGTATACTGATTTTTTATCATATATGATGTATTTTGTTTTGGACATTTTAGTTTCATTGGACCTTTGGATATTTGTATCATTTTTTATGAGTGATGATATGCAACGATGATGATTTTGGATGATGTTTTGTGCATTTATGCCATGATGATGTGATATGCATTTATTTCTATGTGTTTATGGATTTTGGTATGCATGTGAATGATCTAATGACTAACATGATATGCAGGATGATTCGATTATAATGTTTTTATTATTATGATGATGATGATTTGGTAATGTGTACCAATGATGTCATGTAGATGGATGACTTATGATGTGTATATGGAAATGTATGTATGGAATGTTTATTTTTTGGATTTTTCAATGCAGGTAAAAGATGATATGATGAAAAATGAATGTTGTGTTCATGATATGCATTATGAAGTTGTATGATAAAATGGTATTACATGGTATAAAATGATATGAATAAATAGTGAGGAGATGTATGATATGTGATGAAAATATAATGATTTGTAATTAGAATGAACGGATAAATGAATAATGATGGATCTATAATGATAATGATATGATAAAGAAATGAAATGTTAAATGATAATGATAATGAAATAATGAAATGATACTGATAATGAAATGTTAAATGATAATGATATGGAATGTTAAATGATAATGATAATGAAATGTTAAATGATAATGATAATGAAATTTTAAATGATAATGATAATGAAATTTTAAATGAGATAACTGATAATGATAATGAAATGATGAAATGATGAGGACCATGAAATGAATGATAATGATGTAATAAAAAATGAGATGATAAGACTAATATGAATGATGATGATAATGCAATGGTGAGATGATAATGAAAGTAATATGAATGATAATGAAAATGAATGAAATGACTATAATATGATAATGGTAATGCGATGATGAGATGATAATGATAATAATATAAATGATAATGATAACGAAAATGAATGAAATGATGATAATGCTAATGGAACTAATATGAAATGATGAAATGTATGAAACTAATATGAATGATAATGAATGAAATGATGAAATGTGTGATATAAAGGAAATGAATGGTGATGCAATAAATGATAATGATAATGAACCAAACGTCCGCATTGTCCTCTACAAATAGTCCAAAGAAACATGACAACCATTGGCCTATCAAAACCCTTGATGCAAATCCAATATGCAGTTATGTACCATGACCTAAAATGAAATGCAACTAAATGAAACTGACCATTTTGTTGAGCCTTTTGGATAGCCTGCTTAAATCGTCATAGATCGTTTGAAAATGTTGGAAGTGTGTACAAGCATCAGAGGGGAAATTAGCACCAATGATGACCTGAGTACAACTTTCATGATTTTTAATATAGCAAGTGAACACAAGCATCTAGGTATAATTGAACCAAGATGACCTGAGCATTTCTTGCATGAACAGACAAAGACTAACCACCATCTGATGCAAATTTGGAACTGTCATTAATGATAAACTTTGGAAATCATGTCTCACGACATACTTGCAACAGATGGATAATTAACCTCAATACAACATACAAAGAAAAATCATCCTCCAGGTTCCTTTCCATTCTAGTTCAGTACATCATCAAGTGTGCTCCAGAGAAATGATATCAAAAATTAAACAACCATTGTTCAAAAATGAAATACTGTTATTCCAAACATTATTCAGATTATAGATCATCCAGATATGAGTCATGATAAGGTACGCAACTGAAAGCTACTGTGATATGGATCAATGATTGGATGTTTTATCGATATGGTTTGATTTGGTTGTTTTGTTTTTGTATGATTGGCTTCGATGTCACTGTCTCACTGTTTTGGTAAAACTTGAAAGTTGATTGCCCCCAGTATGCCCATGTTTTCCCTTGGTATTGACACAACTTGCTGAAATGAATATGTACAATAATCAAGGCATGGTAAGATGTTATCGCTCGAGGTAAATGATAATAGCATGGTACTGGTGTGGCCCTAAGATGATGGAAAAGATGCATGAAAATGAAGGCTGAAAAGTTAAGTGTAGAACATGAACTAATAGATGTAGAGCTACAAATAGCGTCTGTTTGCCAGATTTTCACTATTTGTTTTTATTGCTTTTTTCTTGTCAATAGACTATCTGTCGCCAGGTTTTCAACCTATGACTTTTTTTTTTTTCTTTTTTTTTGTGCTACCGAGATGCCTGTTTGCCAGGTTTTCACCAGGGTAACCATTTTCTCAGGACTTTTTCTACTGTTTTGGATTTTTTTCAGGACTTTTTCTGATTTTTTGTATTTTTTAGGACTTTTTCTGAGGATTTTTTGTATTTCTTCAAGACTTTTTTCTTATTTTTTGTATTTCTTGAGGGACTTTTTAGATTTTTATATTTTTTAAGGACTTTTTCTAATTTTTTTGTATTTTTAGGACTTTTTTACGATTTTTGTATTTCTTGAGGACTTTTCTTATTTTTTTGCTTGTATTTTTTCAGGACTTTTTCTAATTTTTTTGTATTTTCTCAGGACTTTTTCTATTTTTTGTATTTTTTCAGGATTTTTTATGATTTTTTTGTATTTCTTCAGGACTTTTTCTGATTTTTTTTGTATTTCTTCAAGACTTTTTTCTGATGATTATAACCGCTTTAGACATAATACTTTTTCAGGTGCATGTTGTTGATAGGTTCATCAAACAGGTCCCCTTCTGGCATTGATAGCTTGTAGGCTCATGAACCATAGACTACGATAATCACATAAGGACCTAGCCAATTGGGTTCAAACTTTCCTTTCTTCTCTCTGTCTTGCTGATTGCGTGGGTTCTCTTTCAGAACAAGATCACCCACCTGAAAGGTACGTGGCTTTACTTTATGATTATAGCTGTGAGACATCATCTGTTGATATGCTTTTAAATGATCTGCTGCTCATTGCCTCTATTCATCTAGGAGTTCCAGTTCTTGGAGTCGGGAAACTTTGTATTCATCATCCGTTGTAATACCTTTCAATGATACCCTGAGTGAGGGAATCTCAACTTCTAAAGGTAATATGGCTTCTGCTCCATAGACAAGAGCAAATGGTGTTGCTCCTGTTGGCGTGCGGACACTGGTTCTATAGGCCCATAGAGTGGGATTGAGTTGAACGTGCCAATCCTTCCCTGAATCATTCACAGTCTTCTTCAAAAAATTTAATATTATTTTATTTGAGACCTCTGCTTGGCCATTCCCTTGTGGATAGTACGGTGTTGAATATCTATGATGAATGTGAAATCTCTCACAAAGTTCATCAACATCTTGATTTTTGAACGGACGTCCATTATTTATAATAATGGAGTTGGGAATGCCATACCGACAAATAATATAGTTGAGTATGAATGATAATATTTGTTTGCCAGTAACTTTAGTAAGAGGGACTACCTCAATCCACTTGGTAAAATATTTTGTAGCTGTGATGATGAACTTATGCTCGTTCGATGAAGAAGGATGAATCTTGCCTACTGGATCTAACCCCCATTGAGAAAATGGCCAGGTTGGCGTGAATGGTTGAAGTTCCTATGTAGGAGCATGAATGAGATTCCCATGAATCTGACATTTTGAGCATGTTTTCACAAAAGCGAATGATTCCCTCTCCATTGTAGGCCAGTAGTAACCCATTCTAATCAATTTCTTGGATAAGGTCAGTCCACTCGAATGAGTACCACAGATGCCCTCATGAACTTCTTGTAAAGCTTTGTCAGATTTCTCACATTCAAGACATCGGAGTAACGTACCATCAATACCACGGTGATAAAGAGTGTCAGTAATAAGAGTGTAGCGAGCGGATTGGAGGATAAAATTGCGTGTTTGGTTGTGGGATAAATCGGGTGGTATGATATCGTCTTTGAGGTAGGCATAAATTTTTTCATACCAAGGTGAATCGGATCCTACCAAGTGGAAAATGATTTGACTTTCAGGGGTATCATAGGCAGGTGTAAATGATTGTTCCACCAGAAATTCATAATGACTCTGAGTTTCTAGGAGTTGTAAGAATGATGCGATCATAGCCATGGCATCAGCTGCTTTATTATCAAGCCTTGGAATTTGTGTAAATTTGATGTCCACAAAATATTTCTTGAAGTCATCAACCATCTTTTTATATGGTATTAGTTTGTCATCTTTGGTTTGATAATCATCATTGATCTGATAAATGACCAGCCGTGAGTCACCATACACCTGTAATTCTATAATTCTCCATTCCAGTGCTATTTTAAGCCCAATGATCAATGCTTCATATTCGGCTATGTTGTTGGTGCATGGAAACATCAACCTATATGATTGAGGAATGGTGTGTCCTTGAGGGGTGACGAACAGTATGCCTACCCCTGATCCATGTTGAGTGAAGGAACCATCAAAATATAAGGACCATGGTTGTTTAGATTCTGCAGTAAAGACATCAGCATCTGGAAATTCAATGTGCAGGGGATGATCTGTTTGTAGTGGTGCTTCAGCTAATTGATCAGTGATAACTTGTCCTTTGATTGCCTTGCGATCAACATAATGAATGTCAAACTCACTCAGGATCATTACCCACTTTTCTAACCTTCCTATCAATGATGCTTTGCTTAACAAATACTTGAGTGGATCAATCTTTGAAACCAGATTGATTGTATGAGTTAACATGTAATGCTGAAACTTCTGTGAAGTGAAGACTACTTCCATACAAGCCTTCTCAATAGAAGTGTAGTTGAGCTCATGACTTGTCAGTGTTCTACTGATGTAATAAATTGCACATTCCTTTCTTGTAGAGTCTTCTTGCGTGAGCAGTGCCCCCAAAGATGTCTCTGTTGCGGCAATGCATAAGATTAGGGGTTTGTCTGGATTTGGTGGTATGAGAACTGGTGGAGTCATTAAATACTGTTTGATTTGTTGAAACACCAATTCACATTTGTCATCCCACTTGAAAGGAACATTCTTATGCAGTAGATGTGTGAAAGGTAAACTTTTGTCAGCCAATTGTGTAATGAACCTTCGTATAGACTGCAGTTGCCCCTGTAGTGATCTCAACTGACTGATGTTCTTTGGTGGAGGAATTTCCATAATTTCCTATACTTTTGTAGGATCTACTTCAATTCCTTTTTCTAAAACAATGTACCCCAAGAGTTTTCCAGATTTGACCCCAAAAACACATTTCTTAGGGTTGAGACGAACTTTGAATTTATCTAATCTTGCAAATATTTTGGATAATATTTCAAGATGTCCTTCTCTGGTGTATGATTTTGCCAATATGTCATCTACATAATCTTTCATGAAGATATGCATCATGTCATGAAATATTGTAGTCATGGCTCTTTGGTAGGTAGCCCCAGCATTCTTTAGACCAAAAGGCATGATGTTCCAACAATAAGTTCCCCATGGACAGGTGAAAGTTGTTTTCTCCTGGTCTTTAGGTGCAATCTTCACTTCGTTGTAGCCAGAAAAACCATCCATTAATGAATACATGGCATGGCCAGCTATTAGATCAACTATGGTGTCGATGTTTGGTAGTGGGAAGTCATCCTTAGGACATGCTTTATTAAGATCTCTGAAATCTGTGCATATTCTCATAGTTTTATCTGGCTTGGATACAAGAACAATGTTGGAGATCCATTCTGCATAGTCGATTGGTCTTATAAAGCCCACATCAAGGATTTTTCTTAGTTCTTCCTTAACCAATAATGCGACATGAGAGTGCATCTTTCTAAGTTTTTGTTTTACCGGCTTGGCCCCTGGTTTGATAGACAAGTGATGCATGATAAGATCAGGATCAAGACCAGGCATGTCAGTGTAAGACCACGCAAAATTGACTTGATTTGCTTTCAGGAATTCCATGAACTCTGGTATTTCTTTCTCTTTCATTGATGTAGCTAACTGTAAAAAAATTGGTTTGTCAGAAACCTCAAGATTGACAGCATTTGTAGGCTCAATCAAAATAGGCGATCGCTCATGGTAGTGCTTCAAGAGAGTGTCAAGATTCCCATCGTCTGGTGCCTCAAAGAGGTTTTCACCATCTGATATGCTCTTTATTTTATCTTTTGTTTGATCTAATACTGCCAGATTCTGGTTTTCACCATTAGATCTTTCTTTTTTGTTTTTACTTTTGCAGCTAGGAGACTTGACACTCTCCTGATCAAAAACTCTATGTCAAAAATCGCTGGTGGAACGATCATTTATATCCTCTGCAGAAAGGAAGTTTATGATAGCTTCGTCACTTGGAAACATGGGTATATCGATAGGTTCGGTTGAATCCCAATCAATGAGATCAAGATAAATTAAAGATAGCAGATCGTCAGGTTGTGTGAAATTGGCTATGGTTATAGTCATAACGGAGTGGTCCGTAGGATCTGAGGTATGAGGTGGGTCAATGATGATACTGTCCTCATGATAGTCTTGTTTATTTAGATCTGACTCAGCCTCACTAGAATCATGGTGACTTTGTAGTTCGAATTCACATGTTTGGGTTCCTGAACCTTGACCTTCAATTAGAGTTGGGGCGTACTAGTGTATTATATCAACCTCTTTGTCCCTCCAGAACTCATTATTGTAAATGGTGTCTCATTCATATTCAGCTGAGTCTATGTCAGAATTGTTATCCAAGAAGTTCTGAACTATTGTCAAACATGCTTCTCGTGAGTCTGAGCCTTCTTGCAATGCGAAGATAGTGCCATGTAGTTGTTTGGATGTACTTTCTTTGGAGTGAGTATCATAACCCAATCCAGTTCTTTCTTTTGCAGCGAGTCCGCGGAGGTGAATAGGTTCAACTACTCCTTCCTTCCTTTTTCCAATAGAACCTTTATCATAGCCCATCTTCTGCATGATTGAATACCCTTTTCCATATTTTTCCATGGGTAATTTGACATTAAAGACTGCTTCCTCTTCATCTTTATAGAGCCAGTTTAGAATTTCTATATCCTTAGGATTTCCCATGGGGAATTTTTCTTTGATGAATTGTCCATTAAATTTTGTGATTGGCTCTATTGGTGGTTGCTTTGAAGTTGATGTTGCTGATATTTGGTGTTCCCTGATAGACGGTTGTCCATGTGATCCAGGTGATGTAGGTAAATTGGCAAGACAAATAGAGTATTCTCCAACTCCATGATCCTTGAATTTCATTTTTTTGTCAAAACTATTGGTCAATTGACTGATTTGTGTGTCAATCTTTAGAGAAGTCCTAGCATGAGCTTCTCGATTGTTAGGGACCAAATTATCTTGACTGGCTTTTATGTTGGCACAAGCTTGAATATTGGAATTATCAGCTGGTATCATGATTTCCTGTCCATCATAAGGAAACTTAAGACATTGATGATAGGTTGATGGGATAGTTTGCATTTCGTGGATCCAAGGATGACCCAACAAGATGTTATATGCAAGATCACGGTCCAGTACTTGACAGAAAATATTCTTTATAACAGGGCCCACTCTGATTGGCAGCATGATTAGACCCTTGGATGCTCTTTCTTCATCATCATAAGCTTTTATGGTAATCTTTCTTCTAAAATCAATGGAGTCCTCAGAAAATCCTAAAGCCTTAACCAATTTCATGGTACAGATGTTCAAACTAGCACCTCCATCTATTAGAACTCGTCTGATATGAAACTTGTGAACCATTACTTCTAAGTACAATGATGAATTATGGGGATGAGTTATGGAAACATCATCTTTTTCAGAGAATGAAAGGAAAGTGGGTGAGGAAAAATGTCCTACCATGGCTTGAAATTGGTTCACATCCAGGTCAGTGGATACATTAGTTTCAACAAGGGCTTTTTCGAGAATTTCCTTATGGGCTGGAGAAATCTTCAATAGTTCCTAGAATAGAAATTTGAGTGGGGGTTTTCTGAAGTTGATTGACCAAATCATATTGATGATGAGGTGGAGGTTCAGTGGATTTTGAAGAGGTGCCCTTTAAGACAACTTTAGCTTGTGCTCTTATTGTTGTGTTGACTTCTCTATATTCCACTTTCTTGTTGACTTTAATGACATTTACCCGCTCGTCGTCTGTGTAGAGATGATTGATTATATGATCATCATTGATATGATTCACATTTTTTTTAGAAGACTCACCCTTTTGATAATTGGGCAAAGGGTTGTGAAATGCTTGGTGGTCTGCATTCGTTTGTTGATGTCCTTCTATTGTAATGATGTCATTGTCGATTAAGTCTTGAATGGCATTCTTCAAGGCTTGGCAATTATTTGTACGATGACCTTTGCACAGATGATAATCACAATAGTATGCCTCGTTCCATGATGTAGGCTTTACACTGGGTTCATAGTTTCGTTGAGGCGGCAAAGTAATGACATTTTGGGCCATCAACTCTTTGAATGCAGATTCTAAAGATTGACCCAATGAAGTGAAATTTATTCTATTCGAGAAGAATGAAAATCTTTGTGGATTTGTATTTGAGGTGTTCCCCAAGGAATTGTGATTGTTATTGGTTCCTCGATAACCTTGGTTGTTGGAAGTCCCTTGATTGGGAGTAGAGTGTTGATTTATATTATTCCTCAGAGGAGGAGGATTATTTTCGTGATTTGCAATCAAGTTTACATTGTTGTTGCGAATGTTTGGAGTACTGAGGACAAATGGCTTGGTTGAGGCATGATTCGCATCAACAACACCATCATTCACCACATTTTTGTTGCGAGTCCATAATTTGGACTTGTCCTGATTATTGTGATGGTTGGATGAGCTAGGATTGTCTTTGTCATGTTTTATTATTCCTCTTTTGACCAAAGCATTTTCAATGGTTATGGTATCTTCAATCATTTTCTCAAAAGGAGGACAATGTAAGTTCAAATGATAGCTCATTTCTGAATTTAAATCATTAATGAAGGTAACCATCTTTTCCTTTTCAGGAACAGGACGTGGATATCTGGTGAACATTCTTCTCCATCTCTAAAGAAACGTAATGAAAGATTCGCCAGGTTTTTACTCAACTTTGCAAAGGTCTATCATGGTGATCTGGTGTTGTATGTTGTAGGCATATTGTGATATGAATAAGTTGATCAATTCTTCAAATGTCCTAACGGGAGGTGTAATCTTAGATAGCCATTCCATAGAGTGAACTCCAAGGCTCCTAGGAAACAATCACATCAAGTAAGTGTCTTCATAAGTGAATTCCAATGTCATGTTTTGGAAGTCTCTTACATGATCGATTAGGTCCGATTTCCCATTATAGCGATCAAATTTTGGCATTTCACAATGCTTGGGAAAAGGAATCATGTTAAGACTTCTATCGAAAGGATAAGGACAAATGTCCTCGAGAGTATATTTCTTTGTGGTTGTTCCCCCTTGTAGTTCTTTAATTTGTCCTTGTAGTGCCTTGATTTGTTGAGTCAAAGCACTAAGATCAAAAAGGGGTGTTTCTTCAGGTTTGTTTTTCAAATTTTTAGTATTAAAAGTCATGAGGCAATTTAGCCCCTTGTTCGGCTAGATAGCGAAAATATTTTTCCTTATCTCCCTGCAAGATCTTTTCGATGGCTTTGTGAAATTTTGGATCTTGCTCAGCCTCTCTAAGATGTTCCTCATCTTGTTCCTCATCACTATCTATATGTGTTTTGTTCATGTCTTTGTATTGGTGGAACGAATTTTCTTCTTTGTTATTCGTATCTTTGTCAAAGAGTGGATTACGATTCATGATGTAAAGAGGATTACTGCTTTCACCCTCTTCTTGAACACTTTGAGTATGACCTTCTTGTTGAATTTTGTCCTTCAATTTATTGAATTGGGATCTTGTGAAGATAGGCATATGATTTTGAATAATTCTTCTAAACTTAGATCCTAGTTTTGACAAGTGCGGTGATGATGGTATCTTGATCTGATAAGATGTGGAATCTTATGATATGATCAAGGATGCTCCTAATTTTTTATTGTGGCTTCCAATGATGAAGGATGTCAGAATCCTGTTGGGGAAGTTGAACCAAAAATTAGAAAGCTGTTTTGAAAAGTGCACTCTTAAAGTTTTGATCTTTGTTTTTGAAGAAAGATTTCAAAATCACTGAAGGATTTGATTGGGATGTGAAGGATATTCTATAGAAGGTTGTGGTATGTTGTCAAATTCAAGGGGTTGATTATGATTATGTCGTTGTGATAGATCTAATCTTTGATAATAAGTTCAAGAATCTAAGGGATCTATAGCATACTCATCAGTGAATCCTCTAACAAAGTCCTGGTATCTGTGAAGAAATCCTCAGTAATGAAGCAAGACGTGTCGACTTTTGTACAAGAATTTTCTCTTTTGTAATGTTTTCTTGTATCCTAATGTTTTCTTGGGTTTTCTGATCCTTTTGGACACTAATTTCTTGGGAAATTTTGTTGATTTCCAATCTCTAAGCATGGGAAGAGTATTGAAAATGTTATTGGACCAAAGGTATGAAAAACTTTTGAGTGATTTCAGTTGTTGTTCTTCATGTTCATTTCGGATGATCTTTTTATCTAAATTAATGTGATGGAAGACACAACATTTTGAAGAACAATTATTTTTAAGGCCCTATACTAACATGAAGTGCTTGATCAATAAAATGTTTTCAACAAATGTTTTCACAGGCTTTGCACATGAAAGACAATTCAGACAGACTCACACTTAATGCTCAAGTAGGTCATTCTAGTAATCAACAACCCACATCCTAGAACTACGTCGACTCACACATCTGTGTCACCCCCGAAGGGGTGCCCGTGTTTTTGTCTTTTCTAAGTGCGTACTCAGAGTTACGGAAGTGGATACCGGATCCCCTGAGCAAACGGTCCTTGGCAGTTATATGGTGAGTGTCTTGGGGGCATATTCTTCCCTCCCCTTGCACTGTGATTATTAGAATGTTCAAAAACTGACTTCGGCTGGCCACTACACTAGGTTCGTAGTAAGGATTTCCATTCGGTGCAGCAATAATAAACTCCCTCATGAGACCTCCCAACCTTTAGAACAAAGGTTTTGGGGATGGTTATCTTGCACACTACCAGCAAAAGAGGGTTTCCCCAAATTTGCTTTAAATTTTTTAGTAGGGAAAAATAGCCTGGCTTTGGCTTGAACCCACTTGAGTCGTTCCCGTAGGGTGAGTACTTTTTCCCACTATGGCAGGCTCTCTAAAGGATGTAATTAAAGCAGTAAAAATTCATGAAATCAAAAAGGCAAGTCTGGTATTTTGATCACCCAGCTAAGGGGAGAGCATAGACCTATTACCACAGTCAAAGCAAACAAAAGTTCATTTTAAAACCCAAATCACAATGATCTAATCTAAGTGAAGATATTGCTTCACAAAAACAAATGATTCAATTTTAATTGCAAGATCATTGTGTGGTGACTATCCTAGATTGCTTCATTTTATCTAGATGTGTCTACCCTAGGATTGTTTCATTTTAAAATCCAGAAAAAGAAAAAGAATTATGTCTGTGGAAGGCGTCAGACTCAGAATTCTATATTTTTGTTACAATCCATATGCGCTAGAACAGAAGGTATATGCGCCAGAAGATATATGCGCCAGAACAGAAGGTATATGCGCCACAAGAAAGATTCTATATGCTCTTAAAACAATTATTATATGTGACAAAGGAAAGTTACTATATGCACCTAAACAATTACTATATGTGCCTAAACAGTTACTATATGCGCTCTAGAATCCTGCAAAACAAAAGAGTCAAAACCCCCATATGCGCCGTAGAAAATGTTGAATGCGCTTAAATGCCAATTTTTTTTTGAAAGTTGATTCCAGAACGTGGAAATTGTCAAAAAAAACTTGTAGAGAATGTTAAATTCGTGGGTTTGAGCCCCACGGTGGGCGCCATTTTATGTGTGTGTGAAAAATGTATCAATGTAAATGAAATTCAAACACATATTAATAAGACATTGTATCAAGGAAATTGAAAAAGAAAAATAGAATAAGCAAACCGTGACTGCAACTTCCCCGAAATCGTCTTATCTTTCTCTAACTCCAGCATTTTGCTGTTTCCAATGGCTCTCAGATCAGCAAATCAAACTCAACAAAAGGGACAGCTGAAGAACGAGATTTTAAAATGCATATTATGCTAAATGCAAGGCTATGCTAAGATAAAAGTATTGTTGTAATGCTGAAAGGCTGTGATTGCATAAGTTGATTGCATGAATGTTCGTGCGTTTTCGTATGTATGCGTAGGTAACCAAAGCTTGGATTTGCACCAGCATTTATAGAGTTTCAGAAATGATTCGATTGGCTGATTCGATTAACGGCCCAGATTAAGCTTGTTCGAATGGACGGTGGAAGATTTTCAAAAGTGGAGAGGGAGATGGAAGGTTTCCCTTTTCCTTCAATTTACGTCATTGAGATCCGAAGGGAAATTTCCATTTCGAAGGATGAGTTTAGCATGAGTTAGAATTAAATAAAATAAATTTATTTAATTTTTAAGTGAAGACGAATATGGAAACTCGCATAATCAAATAGATTATATTTAATTATGTTTTAGAAATGAATTAGGGTGAGAGGAAAATATTAAATTAAATATTCAATATTTGATTTGCTTATGGGATGAAGAGAATATTCTATTATTTAAATATTCAAATATTCAAACTTTAGAATGCTATGATAATTAAAATAAATAATCGTATTTATTTAATTTTAATTAAGAGGAATGTGGGAAATGTCAATAATTAAATAAAATTATTTATTTAATTAAGGTAGAAGAATTAGAAAATGAACAATATAAATAAATATTTAAATTTATTTATATGTAGATGACTTTAGGAGAATTAATTAAATAAATTATATTTAATTAATGTAGAAGAATTAGAAAATCAACAATATAAATAAATAATTAAATTTATTTATATGTAGATGACTTTAGGTGAATTAATTAAATAAATCATATTTAATTAATTAACAAGCTTAATCATGACCATTTTTAGACGTATACAACAACATTAAAGAAGACCCAGAGCATCAGGAGAAATTACTGCAAGAGGTAGAGGAGGCCGTGTTTGAAGAACAACATATTCTAGATCAAAGAACAAGTGACAGTTCTCAAGTCCTACCTGATTTGCTCAATGGATTACCATTCTTTGTGGATAACTAAGTGAGCACCTCTCATATTACACCCATACTAGCTCTAGAGCAACAGGAAGAGGTTCAAAGTTCTGATGTTTTGATACCTTAGAAGAGTCGTAGTGATGAAGAAAATAGTCCTCTTCCACAAAAAATTGAAAATGAGAGGGAAGAAGACATGTTTTGGGATGACCTCAAAGCTTTTGTTTCAAACTTAGATGCCAAACACTCACCTTTTGAGGGAGAAAGTTTGGAGCAACAGCTTGAGGAGGAAAAAGGGGGTGTCCAAACTCAAGGTTTGACCAATTTATTTGAAGAACTTCCTTTACTTTTTAGTAATGATGAAGATAATGCATGTGAAGTAACAAAGCCATCGAGTTTTGATCAGCAAATCCATGAAGATGTCAATGATAAGGTGTTGATCTGTTCACAAAGAAGTGAAGATAACATGGTTATCAAATGTCAGAATCCCAATGAACCTGGTGCAATAGCTCAAATAGAGCAAAGTCATCCTTTCAAAAGGCCTGACACTGTCATCCAAGGTAAGGGTCTTGATATTATTTCAAGTTTTCAAGTAGTCAGGAGGACACCTCAAATCCTCTTATGAATACAAAACATAATGATGGGCCTCACGAGGACTTGTACGCTAATATAATTGACGAGTTTTGCACAAATTTGGGTGATATGTTATCAAATGATCCTCATCAAAAAAATGAGATGGAGAGTGTAGGTAGTATAAACCAGCAAAGAACCAGCGGTACAAGTTCAGGCTTCATCCTTTCGAAAGGTTGTCCCATCAGAGATCTAGCCAGAGATGTTGGCAACATCCAAAAAAAATTCAACACACCTAAGAGTGTGGTTGCAGCTGAAGAGCAAAAAATTTCACCTTTTCATTCCAAGAAAATTAGAGGTATGCTTGATCAAACTCACATGATCTGTGCTTTCGATTGTAATCTACAAGTTGCAGTATAGCAATGTGTGGGGAGTGTCTTCATTTTTCATCTCTTACTGCAAATTTGTGAGCGTTCGAAGTATCCTCAGCTGATTAGGAGAGGTAGTTATTTTTCAAAGCCTGTAAATGATTTTATCTGAATACCTTTTTACTGGTTAGCGTAGAGTAGAGTAGTATTGCAAATAATTATGTTCTGCACATTTACTTTTAGTAGTTTTCTTTTCCTAAGCATTGTTGTGCATGTTCCGTTGGCCATCAGGGCCTGTTAGTTTGCTTTTGGTTCAGTTTCGTTTTCTTTTTGCTGTTGTTTAAACTATTGTTGTTCAAGTTTCTGAGTTTCATGAAGGGGCAGATTTGACTCTGCGCCCAATAGAATGTTTTAAGGCAACTGATATATGCTTAGCAGGCAAGCATTTAGCGAAAATTGCCAAAATGTTACCAATTTTTCGCTACAGCTCAATTGGTGGAGCTGGCTGAATATTGTTATATCTTAAGGTGAAATTATAGATTATGTTTAAGTGTTATTTGCATCATGTTCATTGTTCATCAAGTAACAGTTGTGCATTTAAAAGAGGAATCAGAGTTTCAGAAGTGTCATTCAATGTTTTACAATTAAATGAAGTATAGAATTGAGCATATAAACAATAGAGCATTCTAAATGCTTTCATTTATTTCATGAAATGATTCATATTTACATAGCTTCATTTGATTGCAAGAATCCAAATGATCATACAACATTGCATTGAAATGCATTTCTTTTTTAAATGAAAAGCATAAAGATGAAATCAAATATCAACACAAGCTGTGGATGTGATTGTCACAGTGCATAACTAATAGCACACTACACTATGGAAGATGCAAAAGAAGAAATCACATAAGTAACAACATAATCATCATTGCCTGATTGGATGATGGTCGATGCTAAAATGGTGCATCTTTTGTCTTCTCAAGCTCTGTTGACCTGTAAGAGTAAAGAGGGGGATGTTAGAGGCTCCGATTATGAAGAAACCTATATGAATCACCAACAATAGTGCAACCTACTATTAATCATACACTGAAACAATCAAGAAAAGTATAGAAGAACTGAGCTGAAAGAGAAACATCAATATGATCATTATATCTTGTTTTTATGCTAACATTGTTTGTTTCCTTGTGCAGGTATAGGGAAAATCACGATGTTGTTTATTATTCGAAGACCAAGCATGTGGAGAAAAATGGGCTCCCACAAGGGTAGAGCTCGGCATGCTGCCCTTACTCATTACAAGTGGGCTGATAAGAGATCGTATCATCATATTCATCAAAGGAAATGATATACAACTGAAAGAGTAAAGCATAGTTATCTATCAAGCTATTAAACCAACTGTGCATTCATAACAATCAGGGTAATGCTTTCTAAAAGCTACAGGTGAATAGTGAGTTTAACCCACTCAATCATCTAACTGAGTACATTTATGTCAAACATTGTTGTATGGTTCACGTTCTTTTTATACAGTGTTATTTGTTCATCATGATCATATATCATGCAAGGTTCATTTCATCAGTGTTCTTTTTCACAACCAAGGACAATGAACAGGCATACATTATGCCTTAAAGAAGAGATTTGTTTTAATTTTCATCTTAGAAGTGAACAAATTTACGGAACAATTTATTAAGTGGAGCATAAAAATGCATGAAGAGTGCCAGGTTGGAGCCCAGTTTTAGTAACGAATGCCAAGTCTAAGTTTTGCAACTATAAGTGCAAAAGAAGTAAAAATTATCATGAATCAAAACTGGTATACAAAAAGGATTACATTTTCTTCACAGATAGCAAATACCCACGTTGGGGTTTCGAGTATGTGTACAGATTTTCACCATTTCTAGATTACCTGTATGGGTATTTTATCAAAACAGCAAGGTAAAAGTTTTGTCATATTTACAAGATAAACAACAAGAGTACAAAATATGAATTTCCTTTGGTGGGTCAAGCTTCAGAAATGGAGTAAATATAGTTTTATTTAATTCTCATAATACCCATTAACGGGTTTGTCCTCAAATATACACAAAAAGGTGAGATTCTTGTTTTGGGTCGAGCCCAAAAACTCTAAAAAATGCTTTTCTATGATACATATGTTGCGGCCTATGTATGACCATGATCTCATAAATAAGGGAAAAGTTCTTTGAGATTTCTGAAGAATGAGATAAATGCTTTAGGCAACACTTACCATTTCAAGCCTATAGGAGAGTGCTTATAGCTGCGGCCAGAGCTATATTAGAGTCTTAAAACTCCAAGCAAAGTATCTAGTGCGAGATCGTATGGGATGGCCAGTGGAGACAGGAACACAGAAGTAATGAAATAGTAAGCACAGGAAATGTAAGGAAAAGTCAGAGACAAGCATGAACAGGCCACGGCCTTAATGCTTTTCTTGCTCTTTGAATGGAGTAAAGAACTACAATAACAAATATGCCGAGCTTACTCATTGAAGAATTTGACTGTCTAAAGGTGAAAGTGAAGACTCTTGAGCATGCGAGCTTCAGATTGAGCTCAATCATGGTGGCGGCGCTCCTTTCAGCTAGAGACCATTTCTTTTCAAAGTGATAATTGCAAAATGAATCATTTTAGGGTTTGACCTCTTTTGTCCCATGCCCTAAGTTGAGCTGGCATTATAATTGCCTTCAATTTTTCACCTTTTGATATTAGCATGTGGAAAATTCGAAGTAGGGTTATTCTTGCATTGTGTTTTATTCAAAGCATGAAGTTTAATATTTGAGGGAGGCCGAATTTCATATGCCTAAGTCAAGGTTTGAGGAGTGATGGAGTTATTTTCCTAGGGCTTAGGGTTCTTTGTATTGAAAGGAGGCAATGGACTTAAGTAAATTTATGATTGATAACGCCTTTGCCTTAGTGGAGAATGAAGGATGCCTATACCTTAGGTATTTGTTTTTTAATTGATTTGAAGGAAGTCAATTAAAGTTTGAACGGTAAATATCTTATGACCTAAGGTTAATATCACTCATGACTTAGGGATTTATTTTCAATTGATTTTTGAGAAATCAGTTAAGGATATTGATGTGAGAATAATATGCCTTGATATTTTTATGATTTTTTGAAGAAAATAAAGCATTGTATTAGTGAGATAAGATGTATTTCTTTTGCAAAAGATTTTCCAATCTTTAATTGCAAAAATAGACAAATTGTAAAATCTACAGTAATGTAAAGTTGAGTCATAAAGCAATCTCTTATAAATTGTTTTATGATTTCTTGCTATTTTTAGCAGACTATGTTGATGTTTTCCTCTTGGTCGAGTTTGAGCTTTATCTTGGAGAGATAAGGTGTTTTTTGTCTTTTAAAGTGGATTCAACCTATTTTTAGGGGGTTTATAGTTTGATCATAAAAGCAGTATGCTTTTTTCTGCTTTTATGCAATTTTTGAGACAGTTTGAAGCTTTTTTCCTTGAGCTTCTTTGTGAGCTCGGATTAGGGTCTCTTGGGTGTTATATTATGAAGAGACTTAGTCTTTTCTCTCTTCTTCTCAGTTCAGACTTTCAGTTTCTTGCTCTTAACACTTTGAAGCTTGTAAACTTTTGTACTTAGTTTTGAGAGTTTCACTCCTCGATCTAATTAAAAAACAACATTCCTATCTCCAATTTCTTTGTCAACTTGCAATTTTAGTATGATATTGATATTGTGATTCTGTTTACAAATCCTCTTTATGTCCTAAGTATTGCAAATCATCGATGCAAAAAGTTCATTGTTGTAGGTTGCATGCTATGTTTACTTCTGAACCTTCATGCAAATCAATTTTTCACTATCATTCATGAGGGATTGTGAATTCATCGCTATTTTTTTGAAGATTGCTTTGTGAGAGAAATATGAAACTGTTTTGTGAGGGAAATTATCAAAGTCATTGTTAAGTTTTGTGGATCATTTTAAGTCATAGGTTTTACTCTCAAGTTATCTTTCTATCCCTTTCCTCAGAAATATTTAGAATAGGATCGATGATTTGGAGAACCAGCTCACTCTGGAGATTCCTTCTTCGTTTAGATCACCCACATCTGAAGAAGGTTTCCATGTTTCAGTAGATTGCTGAATCTTGCATTCAACAGGGTGCAAATCTATTAACAATTTTTTTATCACTAAAGAGCACAACTAAACAGTTAATGAGCTCATCTTTTAAATCTTTATTTTGGGCATTCCACCATGTACGTATGGTGGGCCTGAAGAGCTCCAATGTAATATCACTTAGATGTTTATAAAAAACATCATTTCTTGCAAAATGATCATGGGATCAATAGACTAAAAAGAGCGATCAATAAGTAAATTTCAATTGGATTATATATAATAATAATTAAAACATTTTAATGTACTTGGGACCTTCTCTATCTTTATGGGAATGAAATCCTCAGTCACCACAAATGTGACTGGCAATGTTCCTGTACTAGTAATACGGGAAGATCCAGGAAATGCTGCTAAAATATCACCTGTACTAGTGGCCTCTGCATCCCCAGGTACATGTCTTGACACATGTTTTGGCATGTGTTCGCCGCCAGAGGGTGCACTAATGGATGCCCGCATGGTATGTGTTGCCGACATTTTAGATGACAATATACGCATGGATGATGGGGTCAGATGATGTGATGTATGTGCAGGAAGATCAGGATGGACACTTGTACCAACCCCTACTCCTTGAGCAACACTTGTAGTACCCTGATCATGGCCAGGAGCATCATGAGGACGCAAAAAATCCTATAAAAACAACACATATTTTAGTTCATGACATAAAAGAGTACAAAATATAAAACCATGAATGAGCTTATGTTATAATTCGACACCTCATGATAGCTTACTTGCAAGTTTTGTGATCTCTTAGTCAATATTTTAACCCTCTCTCTTATCTCATCTATTTGAGGCACTATGAATAACAACTTAAGGATTTCTTCATTGCATTTTTTTTGGGTCTTCCTTATCATATCGAGAGGGCTTGTTGAATAAGCAATGTCATCATCACATAATATTGACTGCGCCTACCTATTGATGCTCTCATCTACTACTGGTGCCTTTCCCAATCAGTCGATTGCAACAAGAATATTAAAAACATTATTGAAATTAACCCAATAAACTTATCAAAATAACATAATAAAAAACATTTTTCTCGTATCTAATTTGTACAATTACAATGAGGTAAACCTGTCGGGTAGAAGCGCGTGAAGATAAATCACGATCTGTGCTCTAGGCCAAAGCCTTCTCCGTACGATCAATGTCCCACTATGGCAAAAATTAAATATAAAATACATTACCAAAATGAAACCAATAGACTTACAAAAAAAAACATAAGAATAAAATGGTATATTGGAGTTATTAATTGGAGGTTGGGTAAAATGGTACATAATATGTACCACCCCCATAGTAACTATGTTTGTAACTAAGTGATTCAAATTGTAATCGATTAGCAACTTTTCCCCTACAGTTATCGATTTTATCACACATACGAATACACGGTTTCCCTTGTGCACCTCGAATATGTAATTGGGTTGCTTATTTGTTGACCCAGGTCATGTACTATTTATAAACCCTGCAATATTCCCTGATGCTTTTGGCCTTCCGTCAATGTACATATCCACTCCTTTATTTTGATCCTTATCTTTTAGCTATATATAATTTGTTGATAGTGCATACCTACTCATACTTCATGTATATCAAACCAGTTGCATCCAATCTTTGTAACTATAACAGGGTCCGACATTCTCCATCAATTCAGTAACTTTTTCATAACAGACCTTTATGTCATCCATGCAAAATAGGCCCAAACCATGTAATGACGATGGTGCTATGTGATATATCCTCTCGTTCACACAAAAATCAGTGTTTATTGGAGGAAGTTCCTTGGGTGCCCATTGTTTATGTAGATGTTTGTACCTCAAGGGCACCTCGACGTCGCCTATTCTCTCATCATCATAAGAACATCACCTCTCGCTAGCGCAATCTTATGCGTACTTTACGGTAATTTCTTCTAATCTTTTGACCTCAGTTGATCTCCTCTCTTTAGACATGATACTACATGTCTCACTTTCCTCTTTCTCTTCCTAAATTTCCCTCACCTGGCATGAAGCGACGTGATCCTAAAAATACCTACTGGTACCGTGACTCAAGGATGTTGGATGAAGTTCCTTTTCCCAGCGGTGATGTAGTATGGGTGACATTACATTAAATCTATCATTTCATCGCTAGAATTTCATAGTTTATAAGGTAATCAAGTCTTGATAGATTGCAAGTTATTGTTACTCTCGTCCAAATGTGTCCATCACAAATCAAATCTATTTAACGTTTTAACTCCCAAACTTTGTAACAAGTGTGAAATGTGACTATGGTCCACCAATTACACAACCAAGGCCTCAAATGTATTCTCTAATTGTAATCAAAGGACTTTTTCTCTTCATTCAAGTAAATAAACTTGAAGGGAAACACCACCAAGTGGTTTATTGGACACCTACATGACTAAAAATAGAAGCAAATTAACACTTAATTTCCATATGTCTAAGTGGTTAATGGGGAGGGAGCGTGTACTAGGCCTAGTTGTTTCATCATAAGCTATGCTGGCAATAAATTTTTTAAGTCATCTTAAATCTTCCTATGTCTAATTGCTAGATACTTTTGAATATGTTTTAGTTGTAGGGATGATGGTTCATCCCAAAGAGCCTTTCTCCATGGTATCCAGATACACATAGCAGTGGTCTTCTCTTATACGGTTGGACATGATTTAAAGAACTTAGCTAGGAATTATTCATTTAACCTAAGGTTTTCTCATAATGCCACCATTAAAGTAGCATGATCAAATTCTCCTATTATGAAGAATTGGTCTATGTGCCTCTCGTAATCAGTATAAATGTTTGTAAGGATAAAATGACTAATTGCATCAGGTGGGAGGGAATCAACTTTGAGTTCTTCAAAGATTATATTTCTCTATTCATAATTTTTAAGGGTTGTTTGTGAAAGAGGTTATCACTGCCAAGAATTGAGGAGACCTCTGTATTATTTTATAATTTTTCTATTATTCTTATTTATTTTACACTTACATTTTTTACAAATACACATACATATGCACTTATTGTATTCACTATTTCTCATGAAGTTAATAGTTTGATCTATTTCATATTATATGTGTTGAAGACTTTAGAATTCTAATTACATTAATTATATATGTTGTATATATAACTCCAGCAAAACCATATACTCTTGTGATTTACACTCTGCATTTAGAAATACACATTTATATACATAGATATAGATTTCTTTAATGATATGTTGCATTTATTGTTCTAGGAGAGCATCCAGTAATTGCATTTACATTTACATTTAAAAATACATATACATACATACATACATACATACATATATATATGTGCATGTGTTTGTGTGTGTATGTATATCATTTATATTCAATGTTTAGAAACAACCCATTAGGTCTGCACATGGATAAAAATTCATAAAATCATATCTCCCATACATGTTTTGTTGAAACCTAGGCTTGAACCTCTCATTTCACATGCTTTTTTTCACAAAACTATTGAGGACAGTATATATACCTTCTTTATTTCTCATCCTATGCCCTATTCATGCATCCTACAATTACAACAGTATCCATGGGGCCTCTTACACAAGCTACAGTAATCACAAAAAGTGTAAGATCCCTTTATATAATGTTTCAACTACAAAACCCTCAAAAATAGGGTAACTCAGATTATGATTTGTTAGTGAGCTGTATGGACAAAATCATTAGCACCAGCTCATTCTTGGAGTCTTTTGAAAGAGAAGTGAATCAGGTGGTACTTAAGTACAAACCTTATAGTGTTAAGGTGAATGAGGTGATCAATTTTGATTTTCCAACTGATGAAGAGTACCAGAAATGGGTAAATGTATATTTAACTAAGGAAGAGTGAAAAGGAGTAGTGGTGCAGGAGCACCTATAGATTACCTTAGGTTGTCTAGGACAGTCTTGTCTAGAGCTAATAAGAAATAAAATTTAGTTCATTTGGAGGTAAGCCTTAATGGAATTTTTAGTTGGGTTTTGATCAAATGAAGGTCATGTTGACCATAGAATAGGCATCATTAGGATCTAGCTCAAAATAAGGTTTTGGGTTTTTAGGTGTTTCTTTTCAATTTTTGCAAATAATGCTCAATTGGAGCTACAAGCGGCCAAGAGGAGCCCAAGGGAGTGATAACTGAATTGGAGGCCCTATTTATGGAATGCCTCAGCATTAGTGTAGAGTTGGAAGCATTTGTTATGTTTAAAGTTTTGTGAATTCAAGGAAAACAATTGTGTTTAGAAGTGAATTTTCTGATCTTTGCATTGAAGTGAGCTTTTTATGGATTAA